>SKCR01036447.1:0-113365 GCA_019454045.1 Zanthoxylum bungeanum | reverse complement strand
CCCAGTTTCTGTGTCCTAAGTCTGGCGACTCCACTGGGGATAGAGAATCGGCCCCGAAATAATGTCTTGTAATGTTTGTGATTTGTGCTTTAATTAATCATGTCTACTGTGGGTTTAAGGAGTTTAATCAAATGCATTATTAAGGCTAGGTAATGGTTGGTGTCTTCCTTCACTCACTACCTTTCTATAAGGAAAAGCTGTGAAGGCACCTAGATAATCATCTACTCGTAGCCTATTGTGATAGACTAATTTGGAGGACTCGTTGTCTATTCCTGTCACCAAGCGATAAGAGCCTAAGGGGCTTGGGTACTTAAGAGAGCCTCGCTCCACCCTCCCTCTGGGGAATCTACAACGGGAAATCCATTTGACAGTCAGTCACATACCGTAACTCGTTGGCACGTACCGTAAGGTATAAAAAAGGTGCGCTCACTTGGTCGTTTGAACCCTTGAGTGGGGAGTCCTAGTTGTGGGCAATCCTTCATCAGCGAGAGCCTTTGTTTACACTCTTGAAACCTACATGTGAACCATAGTTATATGACAAGAAGAAGATATTTCCTTATGTTTGTGTTTAGGATCATCATCATTTGGATTCTGTTAGACCTTTTGTCAAAAGATATGTTGCACGCATCTCATACATACACGCATCATGATAACCCTTGTATCTTAAAAGCCATCATAGATATCTGTTGGGTTAGAAAAAGAAGACTTGTCAAGAAGAGTTTAGGAAACATAGATATTGGGAAAAGAAGCCGAGAAACAGAAGACCATTGGGGGGCATTCAAAAAAAACAAAAAAGAAATAAAAAAAAGAAAAAAATTGCTTGTTTTTAGTCTTTGATAGTTAGACATAAGTTCGATGTTGAAATTGTTTGCTTTAGGATGAAATCTTTGAAACGATAAACTCTTGATGTGCTTTTATCTGATGGTTTGAGTAATTGATCTATGTTAGACTCGTAAGCACTTAATTATAGGTTCTTAGCGGTGAAAACTTGAGTGGTTGACAAGGTGACTAGTTGAAAATTATAGGTCGGTGAATAACCGTTTACTTAGATGTCTATCCTGACTTGCTTGTGTTATGATGTGTGGTATGGTTGAAAATAAAAGAAAAAGTCTCTAAAGAAAAGAAATAAACCACATATAACCGATAAGCGTGAAGCTACCCATGGGCGAGTATTAGGACCACCATGAGGAGAAATGCTACCTTAAAGGGTAGGCGTGTTGAAAAAAAAAAGAAAAAAATGAAGAAAAAGAAAAAAATGAAGTTCAAAATGAAAAGAAAAAAAGAGAGACAAAGGAAAAGAAAAAAATAAAATCATACCACATTGAGCACATAAAAGCAATTGCAGGGCATAATTGAGACATCTAGGTTGGTTTGACCCATCGATCCCGATTTTTGAAACGAAATCATTGAGTTGGCTCACGTAGGAATCAAGCTGTAAAAGAACCTTTGCACACACACACTTTGAGTCTGGCATAGATCATTTATTCAAAGACTTGGATTTGAGTTGCATCAAATGTTTTGAAGGTTCGCTGGTTTCATTATTGGGCATTCCTTGAGGACGGTAATATGTATAACTATTGGGACTATTTCGTAGCATAGTATGATGAAATGGAAGGCCCCACCATGTGGTTCATCTTGTCCTAGTGCAAAACAATGAAGAGCAGAAAGTTAAATCAAGTCTGGAGGCGACCAGTCTACCACCTTGTGAATCAGGGATACAACGAGTCATCAGACCAAAGGAAACTGGGCAATCGCCAGAAAAGAACCAGCAGAAGGAAACTGTAAGCAGGCCTAGGGGGCGACCAAAGACAGTTATAGACAAAAGACACTGGGTGAACTGGCAGAAGACTTAACCCAACAGAGTAGGAAATTCATTCAGGCATGCATGCATACACGTAACACACTTGCATCATTTTTGTGTTTTGTTTTGTATTCACAGGTTTTAAAGAAAAGAAGAAAGCGACAAATGTAAGCCAACCAGAAACAGCAACACACAATCACAGCTCGGGAATAAAGCCCACTCTCAGCACAACTCGGGAATAAAGCCCACCATCAACATAGTTCGGAAATAAAGCCCACATTCAGCACAGATCGGGGATAAAGCCCACGTTCAGTACAGTTCAGGAACAAAGCCTACACTCAGCTCAGTTCGAGAATAAAGCCTACATTCAACACAGTTCAGGAACAAAGCCTACACTCAGCTCAGTTCGGGAATAAAGCCCACATTCAGTATAATTCAGGAACAAAGCCCACACTCAGCTCAGTTCAGGAATAAAGCCTTATCTCAACACTGTTCGGGAATACAGCCCAAGGGAAGAAAGCCCTCTCTCAACACAGTTCGGGAACAAAGCCCTATCTCAACACGGTTCGGGAACAAAGCCCAGGGGAATAAAGCCACATCTCAAAACAGCTCGGGAACAAAGCCCATGGGAATAAAGCCATATCTCAAAACAGCTCGGGAACAAAGCCCAGGGAAATAAAGCCCCATCTCAAAACAGTTCGGGAACAGAGCCCAGGGGAATAAAGCCCCATCTCAAAACAGTTCGGGAACAAAGCCCAGGGGAATAAAGCCTCATCTCAAAACAGTTCGGGAACAAAGCCCAGGGGAATAAAGCCCCATCTCAAAACAGTTCGGGAACAAAGTCCAGGGGAATAAAGCCCCATCTCAAAACAGCTCGGGAACAAAGCCCAGTGGTATAAAGCCCCATATCAAAACAACTCGGGAATAAAGCCCAGGGGAATAAAACCCTTATCTTGAAACAGCTCGGGAATAAAGCCCAGGGGAATAAAGCCCTATCTTGACAAAATTCAGGGAACAAGACCCTCGATTCAAAATGGGAACAAGACCCACGGGAACAAGACCCACAACTCAACAAATCGGGAACAAGACCCGCAATTCAGGGAACAAGACCCTTATCTCAACAAATCGGGAACAAGACTCGCAGTTCATGGAACAAGACCCTTATCTCAACAAATCGGGAACAAGACCCTTATCTCAACACAATTTAGGGAACAAGACCCTCAACACAATTCAGGGAACAAGACCCTCAACACAATTAGGGAACAAGACTCTCAACTCAAAACGGGAACAAGACCCACAACTCAAAAAATCGGGAACAAGACCCTCAACACAATTCAGGGAACAAGACCCTCAGATCAAAACGGGAACCAGACCCACAACTCAAAAAATCGGGAACAAGACCCTCAATACAATTCAGTTTGGGAACAAGACCCATAACTCAATTTAGGGAACAAGACCCTCAGCTCAACACAATTCAGATCGGGAACAAGACCCTCAGCTCAATGCAATTCAGGGAACAAGACCTTCACCACAATTCAGTTCAGGGAACAAGACCCGCAGCACAATTCAGATCAGGAACAAGACCCACAACTCAATTCAGGGAACAAGACCCTCAGCTCACTTCGGGAACAAGACCCAGGGGTCACAGTACCTCACCACCAAATCAATTCAGTTCGAAGCAACAGGTGAGTCAGGTGGCAGCTGGCGAGCCAGGTAAGTAAAAATGCATTGCACAAACTTTGATAGGATTTTCATTATCACACACTGAACAAATCCCACCAAAGTGGGGGCGACTGTAGGCATTGCATTTTTGCATACCAAACCCGATGATGAGTCTCGTAAGTAGGCACTACCTTTAAGTCGTGGAAGTCGCGGAAAACGGTCGTCGAAAATGAGAAGTCAAGAATTGACGTATTATTGGTTTTGATTCGTTGAGTTCGCTCGGAGTTCGCTTGTTGAATCTTCGTTTTGAGGCATATATTTGACCCAAAATCGCCGCAAACCACTCTAAGCCCACCTAAACACCTAAACCCACATCCAAAGCCCATGAAATCAAAACAAATCAAACACAAAATGCCAAACCAATACCCCACACGCCCATCACACAAATAAAACAATAAACAATTCAAATATTAAATATAAAAGACACAATCCAACCAAACAAATAACTAAGAGACAAAACCAATAAAACACAAACCAAACACTAGAAAACAAAATCCTAAGTAACTAAACTCTCCCCTCACGTAAATTACTTCTCTCTTTCCACCACACATCTCACAAATTCAAGACACCTCACGTCCCCACATGCCACTTTTCTTTTCATCATAAATAATAACCAAAACTAATAAACCTTTACCCCACATTCATTAATCCAAAAGCCAAATCCAACCATACTTGCCCCACCAATTAAATAAATCATTCACCCTCAAACAAAATACAAAACAAACTTCCCTACATCATTAAATCCTTGCAACCCCACGTCTACTCCCTTTCCATTTTATTTCAACAAAGTAATGCCTACCCAATTAATAATCTATCCCCACACGTTTTCAAGCCTAATAAACCATTTCTTCCCCACCAAACAACAAACAATAAATGCCTCCTTCCCCACTCTCGATTATAAAATGGAACCAAACACCACATTGCTTCCGGAGCCATGCACACGTAAACTTGCCTCACCCAACTCTCAATCCACGACACCTAGCACACATTAAGCAAACACCTAGCATACATAACACAAAAGACATCCCAAGACACCTCTCTTCAAGCTCAAAGCCACGCCCATAGCCTCCCCTCTCACTGCAACATCTAAATCACAACTGAAAGACCTTCACTGCACAGCCCTCTCTCACGCCATTCAGCCCTCATTTCACCCCCTCAAAGCCACGCCATTCTGCCTTCATTACAGCACCCTCAACACGCCACTGACCAGTGAATAACCTCCCAAAGTCACGCCTAAACTGTCCATCACTGCACTCCAATTCACGCTCAAATGTGCCTCACTTCAGCCCTAATTCACTGAAAACTAGTAATCTAAATGTTGTGACCTGAAACGCCATGAAACAGAGTGAAGATAGCAACCCGGACAGGAAACGACGAGGAAAAATGCCAAATTAGCGAACCGGAGAAGTCACGGAGTTTTAGCCCTTCCGACGGCCGTATAACACGCTTCCGAGAGACGACACAAAAGGTTAGACCTGAGGGCTTATATTATTGAATTTATTCACATGAAATAATGATTTAGAAAATGTGTTTAGCTTGAATAATTAATTTAGTATGTTATTTAATTTAAGTTTTGTAAATAAGTAACTTAGAAAAGCATGTAATTTACTTTTCTTCGCATGAGAATTATGGATTAGTGTGTGATGTGATTTCGGGTGAATGGAATATGTGTTCTTTCTAGTGGTATATTGGATGGAAACCCGGACATAAATTCCATAGCCGAATCCGAATGGACGGTATTATGGTTTGCACTCGGGATACAATGCCCCGTACCACTTGAAGGATACATGTATTTTATTTCATCCAAACTTGTATTCGAGCATGATTAGGTCATTAGGAAGTTGTTTTATTTTTAGCATGATTTAATTATTTTATTTCGCAATAGGAGTTTGATTATGTTTAAATCGTATTTCATTTAATATACTTTTGTGTGATGCCGAATGTTTGTTGTATTGAAAAGTTTACTATTGAAGCATGCAAACCTAGAATTTAGACTACTTTGACCAACATGTATGTTGAGTAGACTTGATTAATATTGCACAAATCCATTCATTCCAAACGACATAAGTAAGGGACCATTCTGAACCCAACGGTTTGAGGTCTTCCCTTGCGAGGGGTGAGTGCGACCTTAAATCATTTTCCCGGTTCACATCGGGTGGCGACTCCATTATTCTCCGGTTTAGTCCCCCGTGGGCTACTCCGTACTCCCAACTAGGCCCTGAGTCTAGAACTGCATGCGTCGCCCAGTTTCTGTGTCCTACATAGGGTTCTTAGCTACAACATGTGATGCTTGGTTATTTCTCTACTCTTTTAGTTTTGTAATAAAATAGTTATAAGCATGAATGAAAGATGTATGCATATATGTTATTAAAGTAAGCTTGTAAATGGTGTATAAGCTTTCTTTTAATCATTTGATGATCTTGTTTCCATTCTAAAGTTGTTAGGCCACTCAATGATGACCTAAATTTATTCTTGAGTTATTTCAAAGTGGTGAGACTTGTTTGGTGTTGTAGAGATTAGATTAAAGTGTTAGATTGTATTAATTTTGGTTCTTTTTGGTTAATTTAATTAATGGAAAAACATTATGTTTTAGCCTAAACCAAAATTGGGACTTTTCATATATGTGTTGTACTATGATGTATATAAGATATACAAATCATTTTGGAATTGATTGGAAATCATCTAAGTTTGTTTTGACAAAATTGGACCAAAATACAAAGTTGAAACTTGTGGGCCTTCTCGGCAATTTGAAGAAATTGTGGGATATATGTTATGAGTTGTATTTTAATGTATATTACATATATAAATCATTTTGGTAGTGATTTGAAATCACTTAAATTTGTATTTGACAAATTAGGACTAAAATGATCAAAATACAAACTTTTGGGGGTCTCACGATAATTAAGGGAAAATTCTGGATTTTGGATAAAAAATGAATTTTTGAGTATTGAGTAATTAGAATAAATTAATTTATTTTACTTACCCAAGAAAATTTATTGAAATAGGAAAAATTTGATTTTTCACATTCTGCTGCATTACCCAGTAATACCCCCTAAATGCCTCAACATAACCAAGTATGCCATGTAATGAGGAAGACCTTACTCGGGACATGTAGCTTATGCAGGAATTCATGTGCAAGTTGGTGGATGTTGCGAGATTATCGTACTACAAGTATACAGTATCGAGTTTTGGTAAAAGATAAGTAAGAGTGTCGAACCCACAATGATTGAAATCAAATTCACACTAAGTACTATAATTACTAAACTTAACTTTATTTAGAAATCAATTTAAAATAAAATAATTTAAAATTATAAACTAAATAGCGAAAATTGACACAACGTTTTAATTAATAAAGATCATGATGAGAGGAATTTTAGAGTCTGATTTCAACTAGTTATCCCTTATGTATTTGTCATGCCAATCAATTATTACTCAATTTCTTAGTTTATAAGCCAAGAATCATAAATTACTCTAACTCCCTCTCTCTCGATTACCGAGTGAAAATATTATTAATTACTGACTTCAATATCCCTATTAAAATCAAATAATTAATAACTCATTACGCTATGTGATTCTTTGTTAACGACTTCAAAGGAATTATAGACCTCACGAACTTTATAAAATTCATAGGTTAAATTTTATATATCCTATTCAAAATCCTATCTCCCGAGTGATAGATTCTAAACATGAAATCATCCAATTTGTGACCAACAAACTAGAAGCATTAAACATAAGAAAACATAAATATATTGATTTAAAACTTCATAAAAATTGATTGGCAATCAAACACATAGGTTCAAGCATATGCTACATTATCCTCTAGAATAATAAAATTAGTTCATGACCAAATAGAAAAAATAAGGAAAACATGGTTAAGAACATATTGAACATCATTAGAGTTTGAAGGAAGAAACTAGAAGATCAAACCCGAATTGAATCCTTTCATCTTCGGACGTCACCGCCTTCGTCTCCTTTTTTTGCTTTTCAATCCTCTCATTGATTCTCTCTAAATTATGTATTTAGAGCTCTTTAGTTGTATCTTTTTCTCTTCCCTAGGCTTTTGGACGCACTTATGTATTTATAAGGAAGTCCTGGAGTCTTTATGCATGTAGAAAATAGATTCCTTATGATGCTGAAATTCATCCAGAGCATTGCGACGCCAGCTTCTCTGGTCATACTTGTATTTTCTTTATGCTCAGTGGCATCCCGACAACAGAATTGGCATCACGATGTCAGCCTCTCTACTAGGATGTCTTGTTTTTACGTATTTTGCTTCCCTGCGTGCTTCTGTTGCATCCTTAAGCTCCCAAAACACGTACATTAGCCTCAAGATCCAGGCTCTAATGCTTCATATCAATAAAACATAATAAAAACTACAAACCACATAAAATGGCACGAAAACTAACAAAATAATAATCTAAGAATGAATGAATAAGCGAATATAAATCACACTTATCAAACACCCCCCAAACTTAAGATTTTACTAGTCCCGGATAAAAGATTAAATAAAAAATAAATAAAAGTAAACAAACAAAAGTAAATAAATTAACTAGGCCACTTTCCTAGGGATCATGATTGCATTTAGAGTATGCAACAAGCTTTTAAACCCCGTAGACGGCCCTAATAGACGAGTTATTGTCTCGTGAGAGTACAGCGACGACACCTACAAACGTCATTCACACACATACAATCACGTAAAAAAATAAATAAATAAACAAAAAAATTGTCCTATTAGTTACACATAATATTGCCCTCAAAGAGTGTCTACCAATGAAATCAGAGAACCTTCAAAGTACTCAATGCAACTTAAATCCGAGTTCTTGAATAAATCATTTAAGCCAGACTCACAGTGTGTGTGTAAGGGTTAGGTCACAGCTCGAATCCTAAGAAAGCCAACTCATTGATTTCTTCTCAAAAATTGGAAACTGATAGGTCTAACCTACCTAGATATCTCAAAAGTGTTATGTATTTTCCTTTTAAACTCGATACGGTATGACTTCTCCTTTTTCATAATATTTTGAATCACCTACCCTTTAAGGTAGCATTTCTCCTCATGGTGGTCCCAACATTCGCTCATGGATAGCTTCATACTTATCGGTTATAGGTGGTATATCTTATTTTTTTAAAGTATTTTTTTCCTTTTCTGCTCTTTTCATTTTTTCAAAAGATCTATTTCTTCTTTTCTTTCTTTTGCCATACTATATGTCATAAATAATTGTAAATAAAGACATACATCTAAGCAAATATTCATTCATCTTCAAACTATTTCTTCAACTAGTCACTTTGTCAACTACATAGGCTCTTACTGTAATACCCAGCCAAAGGCAGGATGCTACCGGCATGAGACATGATTAACCCATCTCCATAAGCCTCTATATTTACAGAAAATTAGGCATGTATCCTAAAACTGGACAACTCGGATCACAGTCCAGCATCAAAATGGAATCTAAGAAAATATCAAACAAACAAAATGACCTCAGGTCCACACAAAAAACATCAAAATCATATCCTAAGGGCTCCATGCCCACATCATCTATCAGCATTCAAGGGCTATGTGCCCATAACATCATAAGCAATCAAAACATTTACTTAATATATACAAACAACGTGTTTAACACGACAACCAAAACAATAACCAAATATCCTAAACTTCTAAAACTTCTCTCATGACACTTGCGAGGGTGACTGCCGCTCGGGTGATCCACGTCTCGAGCATGACTTCCAAAGCTGAAGTGGTTGAGCCACCTGGTATCTAACATATAAAACTAGCAAAATGGTTTGGTGTGAGTTATAAAACTCAGTAAGTAACCATGCTAGTACTACAAACAAACAAGACAAACATATCAGCAGTTTATCAGAATTGCTAAATTATTACAAGTTTAGATTTATCAACTTTTATTATCATTTATACTTTACCATGACAAATTCTCAAATCTACATATTCACATATATGTCAATCTATTAGTCGAACATTCAAATCACACAAAGCATCAACCCAAACATCATAGAACAAGTCATTTTACATCGAATATATTTCCATCATACGATACATGTAGTTAGATTTATTATACTTTATTACAATTAAGCATCTTTGAAATATCATCAAATCGATAAAATAAACATTCTTCCTTCAATTCAAAATATATTTTCTTCTATTCGATTACAAACTATCTTCAATACCAAAACAAACTTACTTTAACTTTCTTTAATTATGGTAACCTTACAATAACGTATCATTCAGAATTCATATGCATTCTCTCATAATGTAGCACACTTCACATAACCATACACTGTCCATACATCTTACGAATTCTATCATACATATAAATACACTCAGGCACACATAAGGTCATCATACAACCGATAACGAAGTACATATAACATTCAGTACATCATAGAACACATCGTCAAATAATATAAACATATGGATGGATTACACATACAATGCCCATACGAGACTCATTACCTATTTTAGAATATGTATGAGATAAATTACGTCCGAACGGATCCTTACCCAGCTTGACTACTATACTACAAGAACATCAACCAATTAAACATACACACATATCATATAACATAAACTCATCTCACGACTTCTCATACACAAACACATCCAAACACTCACATACATACGTATGTTTCAAACATACGAATATATATATTATTACGAATGCAAATGTCATGACTTTAACAGTCATCGTCTCTTTCATTTATCGATCAAATATGCTTAGTTTCCTATTTTCTATCTGGAAACCTTTGATACATAACTTAGTAATTAAACATAGTCATTCAAAAAGTGTTTAGCTTATACCCATTCCTTATCATTCTTAACCACTTCAATCTCTATACATATAAATAGCATGAATAAAACAATAACAACTTATTCATATACTATATTCATACTTAAGCTAATACCAAATCAGAAATCATGGTTTGCCCTATTTTTCGATTTCGTATACCCAACCTATACATATCTTAACATCATACGCATATACAAATATATATTCATATACTTATACATTTACATATTCATTTACTTACATGTATTCATATCGTTACAGATTCATACCCTTACGTACATCCATACATACACATAGACATTATGCTCATCAAATATTTCACTTCATATCAAAGCATTAACAAAAATTCATACATGTGGCGGTCAATAAACTTAAATATACGTAATCTCATATCCCGTACTCAAAACCACCTCCTAACTGTCTTTTTTTTATCCTAACATGTTAATCATCTATATCTCTGTATATATATATATATGTGTGTGTGTAGAGCACGAATTCACAAATTCAAGTTCTCATCGCATGGGTTACTTAGCTGGCTTCGTGAGCACTCCAGGTCCTAGTCAAATCTGCCAAAATAAATGGAGAAATGCTGTCAGAATCGCAACTTACAGAATTCTTGACTTTACTATGACAACTTCTGGATCTTTTCGGGACAACCAAATTAAGTCTGATTTCAATTTTCAGTTCTATTATTGTTAAAACACCATTACAAACTCATTCGAGCCACTAGTGAACTTAATTCCTCGATTTACGTGTTTTTGAAAAATCTTCCGAAAATATTTCCCCAAACGCTATGGAAGGGTCAAGAACCCTCCGAACCTACCCAAATTTATCTAATCACTATCATAACATCATATATGAGTCAAATCTATCATTACGATCAAAAACACATTAATACACGGAAAGCCCACTTTTACCGGAAACTTACATATTCTATCGGATCGATCCAACTCGTTCTATTTTCACTCGGATTCTACCAAATACACATATTCAATATACTAATACTAAAACAATTTAATTTATATCATTACGCTACTCTACAAAGCTACTGGATACATCCGAATATATATCGGATTTTTACCCGGTGGTCTTACCGAGATCTCAAGAGCATATACGGACGCCAAATGATCCCACGAATGCGCTAGAATCGACAGAATTCAAATTAGAGTTACTGTTCAAACAAAATTTAATGTTAAATGCCTATTTTCCCCTGGTTTTGCTTACAATCGAGCATGGATTGGAAAAGCATCACCATCATCTTATAGTAATCTCTGAGAGCTTCGATTTGGCGAGTGGCTAGGGCCGTAAAACGAAACGACGAGCCAGGATCGCGAAACCTATTCATGCATGTCTTTCTCTATTCTGCTGCCGTTCCCCAACGATCCATGGCTGTCGCCAGCCACCACAAGGTGGAGGGGTGGCCAGCGCACCGCCTAGTTGGTCGAACAGGCCTGTGGTGCTCGGCAGGCCGCCGACGCGACCAGCCGCCCACTGAACATGTTTTGAAAAGAGAAGGGGTCAAGTGAGAGAGTTGTAAAGTTTATTCATATTTTGCAATTACTTGAAACTAAGGGGTATTTATAGAAACATTTCTGAAAAATTACATTCTGACCACCGTGAAATTACAGTCAGGTCCATACCATTGGACTTTCTCGGAAATTTACATTTTGAAAGCCTTTTTATGTAAATTTTGAAAAGTATTCAACACGAAAGATGTTCGTCTCTGAAAAAAGAGTCTGGTGGTTTAAGAATCAACTCAATCGGAGTTTGTTTGCTATTTGTATAGCTAAAATAAGAAATTTTTATGCATATAACGATATAAACAAATATCGCGTAACCGGTTCTTCAAAAAAATGCATTTTTCAATGCAAAAAAACTTCATAATAAAACATCACGATCTATTTTCCAATACATAAACTCTTATTTCCGAATATCATTTAGTTCCAAATCCTTAACTTTAATTCGAGAACCTTCCCACGTTGTTCCAAAAACTCATGGTATTACATCCTCCATTCCTTATAAAAATTTCGTCCTTGAAATAATCCGTCATTACGTCCAATCATTCAGAATCGAACACACATACGTTACAATCTTACCCGTATTCGAGAATCCTCTCACTTTACACATTTTCAAAAGTTATGTATTTCATACATTATACAAACTATACTATTTTAAAACAAAACACATCTAATCAAACATTTCATACCAAAAACACATCAAACTTATCATCTCAATTCACATTTATTCATAGGAACATGCTCAAACTATTTCAAATTCATCCATCAACAGAAGAAAAAGCCAAACATAAATCTTATACAGTTAATCACAGTCATCATAACGTAGGTTCCTTACAGGCAATCAAATACGGTATCTAAATGAAAACTTAATACGAATTTTATGTTGGGACATATGTAGAACTCCTAGGGTCAGATTGGTTCCCCGCGCAGCGGAAGTGGGTCTAACCAACAGATATCTAGCATGGGTGCATTTTAAAATATTTTATGTAGAACTACATTTCGTTTTGAATCCGTAGGATAAAACTAGGACCAAAACAGAGTCTAAAAACTCCGAAACAGAGAAAATGAAGTTTCAATATGCATCAGCTCTGCGCATCACGACGCGGAAGCTTGGACGTCGAGACACTCCAAAGTACGAGAGCAATTATGAGAGCTGAACATCTCAGCTTCATGACGCGAAAGGGTGTGCGTCGCAACGCTTCTAGGTCTGATACTCGGTGTCGCGACACTGAGGGGTGAGAGTCACGACGTTGCCATAGGCAATTAGCATTTTCTACTTTAAACCAATACTAAACACTTCCAATTTTCTCCTAATACTTCAAATACACCTTGTAGACGATGGTTTTCGGCCGAGGTCCACAATCGAGATTTTCATATGAAGGGTGGGCACTAGTGATCCTGCAAAATAAGAGGTATAGTGAGCGTGGAGAGTCTTCCCACCGGTGTGGTGGGCGTCGTAGGCACTCCGACGCTCAAGTCAGTGAATTATATAGGAATGAGCTATAAATACAGTAGGAAGAGATGCAAGGTCAGAAACTACCTTGATTTATGTGGATTGCCATGGGGGCGGTGGGTCGGAGGTACATAGGTTTCTGGAGAAAGGGTTTTTTCTTCCTAGAGAGTTGTAATGCTCTCCTCTATTTATATGCACTTGAGAGGTGTGCATATTTAATACATTAATTGTCTGCCCGTTGAATGCTGGGAACAGTTGATGCATGAATGGGGGGAGTTATAAGTTCATGTGTTTCTTGGGTTGGCAACTGATGAGTTAGAAGGCCATTTTGGTCAGATATGTTCTTGGGTATGGGCTTGTGAAATAACTTGGACCAATATGGGTTTACAAATGGGCTTTCTCTGAGGGTTTTGGGTTTTTTAGACTGACGGGTGATAAGTGTCGGGCCTCCATTTGTGCGTGGGCCTGAGAAGGTAATTGGGGCGTAAGTCCATTCTAGGTACTGTTTGGAGGGTTTGGGGTACATTTGGTATAAGGCTCTAAGCGAAAAGTCAAAAATGCGCTAGGCCCAAATTAGGCCCATACAGTTTGTCTCATACTCTCTAAGTGAATGAGTCATTGGCTTGGAGAGTACTTGACGTGTGTGTCGTCTAGGGCGAGATATTAGGATGTTGGTGTCCTTGAGCATTGATGCTGCCCATCGATTGAACCAAACGAATACCATGTTATGAATTTGACTCTACATGAGCAATTGAGGATGTACCTAGTCGACAGAACCTGATTCAAGGTCAGGGTAGTTTCCATCCTACTGATCAAAGGACCAACGTAGTCTTGATGTTGCCTGGACTAGATGGGGGTCAGGTCTTAAACTCGACTATATATTGGCCAATTGGGGAATGCTCCCGTCGACTGGACCTAATGAGAGCCAAGAGATCATCAACTCGATTGGTCTTGAATAGGAACCTAGTCGAGCCTACATGTTGTTTAGACCAGATGAAGGTCTAGGTCTTGAACTTGACTCAACCATGAGCCAATTGGGGAAGGTTCCCGTCGACTAGACCTGATGAAGGCCATGAGATCATCCACTCGACTGGTTTTGAATAGGAACCTAGTCGAGCCTACATGTCATCTGGACCAGATGAAGGTCCAGTCTTGAAATTGACTCAATCATGAGCCAATTGGGGAAGGTTCCCGTCGACTGGACCTGATGATGGTTAGGAGATTATCCACTCGACTGGACCTGAATAGGACCCTAGTCGAGCCTACATGTCGTTTGGACCAGATGAAGGTCCATGTCTTGAACTTGAATCAATCATGAGCCAATTAGGGAATGTTCCCGTTGACTGGACCTGATGAAGGCCAGGAGATCATCCACTAGACTGGACCCGAATAGGACCCTAGTCGAGTCTACATATCATCTGGACCACATGAAGGTCCAGGTCTCGAACTTGACTCAATCATGAGCCAATTAGGGAAGGTTCGCATTGACTGGACCTGATGAACGCCAGAAGATTATCCACTCGACTGGTCCTGAATAATGACCTAGTCAAGGATACACGTCGTCGTCTGGACCAGATGAAGTTCCAGGTCTTGAACTTGACTCAATCATGAGCCAATTGGGGAATGCTCCCGTTGACTGGACCTGATGAGGGCCAGGAGATCATCCACTCGACTGGTCCTGAAAGGAACCTAGTCGAGCCTACACGTCGTCTAAACCATATGAAGGTCAGGTCTTGAACATGACTCAATCATGAGCCAATTGGGGAATGCTCCCGTTGACTGAACCTGATGAGGGCCAGAAGATCATCCACTCGACTGGTCCTGAATAGGAACCTAGTCGAGCCTACACGTCGTCTGGACCAGATGAAAGTCCAGGTCTTAAACTTGACTCGGCTTGAGGCAATGCGTCAACCAATGGTGCTAATATTATACCTTTGAATGGTTTTATCATGTGTGGCAAGTAATGGAACCTTCGTATGTCATTTGGACATGAGGCTCTTCATGATAGTATTGCATGGGTATTCACCCGATAATGTTCTTATTGGGCTTCGAGTGATTCTGTGTTTTCCTCGATTTTCTATATTACAATTAATGTAGCGTTAATATCGAGGTATTTTTTTGGTGGGAAAATGAGGTGCCCAAAAGGAGAGGATTATAAGAAGACTTGAAGAGAGGCTCGTTTGCCACATTTCCAAATTTATTCTCGAGTAGCTAGGGTTGGGGCTACCCATGATTTAAGGTACTCCTCGCATCTCCCTTTGTGTTCTTTAGATCTTCAAGCTGTTCATAGAGAGATTCATCATGTTCATGGTTAGATTAGGCATATTGATCCTGAGGAAGTTTGGTGAAGTGATTGGACCATGTTTATGTGAAACTAGGGTTTGATCTTCTAAGATATTAATTTTAGGTTGCCTCGTGGTTTGCAGAGTGAATGATTATGTCATCTGAGAGTCGTTCAGCCTCGAGTGATACACCAATAGAAATGTGTGTAGACTCACCCTTGCAGGTCATTTCCCATTTTAGGATGTATGGTAGGGACGCATTAAGCGGAGGTGACGAGGATGTGCTGAATGTCGCATCGATAGAGGCTCTGTTCGGTATCCATAAGGATGTCCTTCCTCTTCACATAATCCCAGTGGAATCGGGTGGAGAACCCAATACCAGCGAGCCGACCAATATATTAACTAAGAATCCTCATAGTAGAATAACATAAAGAGCTATGAGGGAGATAAAGATAAAGTATCGGTTTCCCGAGTCGATTCAAGTGAGATTAGCTGCTTTGAGAGAACAAATCGATTATAGGATCCCTGGGTGGATTTGGTTTTACGAACGCCCCTTTGTAGATGGGTTTAGGTTCCCAATTCCTAGCCTTGTATAGGAAGTATTAGATCACTATAGGATAGCCCCCTCCCAACTAATGCCAAATACTTGGAAGGTATTGATGTTGGTCGAAGTTCTGACGTTTGAGTTGGGGGTTAGATTTGGAGTAAAAGATCTTCTCGACATTTATTACATGAAGGAAGACGTAGTCGAAAAGAGGAGATACCATCCGTTCCTTCGACACAGGAGGGAACATTTGATTTTAGGATTGACCACAAATGATCGAGGGGGATGGCAAAAGGCCTATTTTTTTGTGAGAGGAGAGAGTGTATTTGGGTCGACTGGGTCTGGTCGAATCCCTAAGTGTTGGGATATAACAAGTGAGTGTTATTGTTACTCATTTTTTTAATTTGAAGGCTCGTAAAATCTCTAACATTCTTCAATTAACTCTTTTGCAGGTTTTAACCGGAATCGTAGTTTCGACGTAATGCCTATGGTTGTAGCGAATACGAATTATCTATTGAGTATTCTTGCGCCTAAGAGGAATTAGAGGGTGGTTTTGGAGGAAAAACGGTTGAGGTTGACTCCGTTGTGGAAAGAGGTGTTTTACCATAAGGTACCCCCTACCTTGACAAAAAATATATTTGACGTCCTTCTCATAACTTGGGTGTGTCGGCTCCTCTACGAGGGAATTTTCTTTTTGCCGAGAATTTATGCGCAGTGGAAAGGATGAAGAGTCAATTTAGAATCTCCTAAGTCGAGGAAATGCTCGAATGGAGGAAGAAGAAGAAGGCCAAATGGAAGGAGATTGAAGTGGTTCCGGAACCTCAACAGCCAAAGAATGATGTCCCACATTCCCATGTAGGACCCAATCTCCTTCTTTGAATGTTCTACTCCTCACGTTTTTGTTGAAGTATTTGAACATCATTTGTTGGTGTGCTGCAAGTCGTATAGATGTGTTCTCCCTAAGTTTGTCTATAGTGTCAAGACTGTTAGTCAAGAGTTCCCTATTGACATTCTTGTCAATCTACTGGTATCGAGGCGAAGGGACATTACAGTCGGTTGGAATGACCGCTTCGGTGCCAAATGTTAGGGAGAATAGGGTTTCACCAGTTGAAGATCTCACACTTGTTCGGTTGGACCATAAGACTCATGGGAGTTCGTCTACCCACGCTCCTTTTGCTTTCTCCAATATCTTCTTCATAGTGTTCAATAAGGTTTTATTGGAAGACTCGGCTTGTGGGTAGCGTGGGGTGGAGAAGCTCAGTCTGATTCCCCAACTTTTGCAAAAATCTTGAAAGCGATGACTGATGAATTGAGAACCTTTGTTAGTACCGATCTCTCTGGGTAGGCCGAAATGACAAATGATGTTCTTCCATACAAAGCTCTGTACTTCATTGTCTCTTATCCTCGCAAAGGCTTTTGCTTCGATCCATTTAGAGTAGTAAACTGTCAATGCCAGCATGTAAACTCGCTGTCCCGAGGTGACATGAAGTTTCCCAACAATGTCTATTCCCCACTTCATGAATGGCCAAGGGGATAAAGTATTATTGCGTTTCTCTAGTGGGAGATGGGATACTAGGGCGAACCTTTGACATTTCTCACACTTACGAGCAAAATCAATAACGTCGGCTCGCATTGTTGGCCAATAACCCGGCAGTGTGGGCTCGACATGCAAGACTTCTTCCTCCCGAGTGATTTCAATATTCCCCCTCGTGTAGTTCGGCTAACACATAACGCGATTTCATCGGGAGCGAGGCACTTGAGGTAGGGTCCAGAAAGTGATCTTCTCAAAAGTTGATTGTCGTAGAGAGTGAACCGTGCAGCTTGTCGTTGAATCTTTCCAGCGTCCACCTTATCTTCCGGTAGGGTGCCTTCCGTTAAGTATTTGATCAATGGAGACATCCACGGGTCGACTTGGTCGATGAAAGCTATGATTTCAGCTTCTTCTTTAGCAATGGCGGGCCATTATAGATACACAACCGGTATGTCCTGAATATTATCCCCTTATATAGTAGACCCGAGAGTAGCCAAGGCATCCGCGTGGGTGTTCTATGTTCTCAAAATTTGTGAGATTGTAAAAGACTCTAATGTCGACTGGATTTCTTTTCCTTCGATAAGTAGGCTGCCATTTGGGACCCGCAAGCTTGGTAAGATCCTTGGAGTTGGTTGACAACTAATTGAGAATATGATGTCGCCTCAACCCTTTTCGCTCATAATTCCTTAACCAGTGTTAATCCGGCTATCAAGGCTTTGTACTCGGCCTCATTGTTGGTGGTCTTGAAGCCGCATTTAATTACTTGATGTATGATGTCGCCTGTAGGAGTAGTGAGCACAACTCCTAATCCGGAGCCACGTCTGCTGGATGATCTGTCGACTGCAAGTTTCCATATATTAGTAGTCTGGATACAATGCACCTCTTCCACGAAATCTGTGAGAGCTTGAGATTTGATGGCGGTTCGCGGCTGATACGTGATGTCATATTCTCCAAGTTCAATAGCCCATTTGGTCAGTCTACTAGAGAGAGTTCGGGCTTGTGAAGTATGTTCCTCAGTGGGTAGGTGGTGTAAAACGGTGATTGGATGACCTGAAAGTAGGGACGTAGCCTCTGCGCGCCGTTATTAGGGCAAGAACCAGCTTTTCCATTTGAGCGTATCGTGTCTCCCGGATCAAGTAGATCTTTGCTTATGAAGTAGACTGAGAGTTGTTGCTCTCCTTCTTCCCTAATTAGTACAACGCTGACCGCTTGTCACGAGACTCCAAGGTAGAGGAATAACATTTCATTGTCGACAGGCTTGGACAAGAGAGGTGGTGTGGTCAAGTATTCTTTGAGTCTTTTTAAGGCCTCTTCGCAAGCTGGGGTCCATTAGAAATTCTTTGCCTTCCTGAGGGTGGAGAAAAATAAGAAACTCTTATCAGTAGACTTGGAGATGAACCTGTTTAGAGCGGCGATCCTTCCCGCATGTCGCATGATATGTTTTGGGGTTTGTTAGGGAAGGAATGTCAAGGATGGATTTTATCTGCTCCAGGTTGGTTTTTATGCCGCGTCGAGTGACTAGGTATCCAAGAAATTTCCCCCCGAGGCTACTCTGAAGGCGCACTTGGTGAGGTTCAGCTTCATTCCGTATTTCCTCATCACGTCGAATGCCTCCCCCAAGTGTGCTAATTATTGTCTGGTTTACAACGATTTTACCAATGACCGCATTTATGGTGGGGTTCAGCTTCATTCCATATTTCTGGAGAATTGGGTAGGCACAGTGTTTTGCTAGAAGCCAACCATGTCTTGTAAATCGGTAAGAACGTGGTATCGGGCACGCACATGTTCGGATAGTCCGATGACCGCATTTACTGCCAACATATCCAGGGATCTCTTGGGTCGCTTCCCAATGATTCACCGATGACATTTGACTCGAACAGAATTAATCTGGGATTAATTATGAGAGAGAAAATAAATCTGGGATTAATTACGGCAAGAATTTATCTGGGATTAAATTCGCATAGAAGAGATAACGCGATTAATTTGTAATTAATCGGTAAAATAAATTTAATAGTTAAATTGGATTTTTCTATTTAATTTATTTATTTGAGATAAATAATATATTGGATATATTAATTGAAATTGGATTTCAATACGGAATTAAAATTGGATTTTAATTCAAGCGAACGAATTAATTTAGATTATTTCGTAAGCGACTTTCGTAATAATTTTGCTAGGCATTATTATTTAATTAAATTGGATTTAATTACGTCGCGACGGAAAATTCGTTTAGTCGAATTAAACGAATCCATGGCCAAAGTGTGTTGTGTAAGCCAACTAAATTTGGAATTTAAAGTGGTGGGACCCACTTTACTTACATCACTTGTTTGACAATTGATGGAATTAGTTGGATACAATTAATGAATTCTTTTTCATTACACCAACCTTGTTTTTGGAAAACAATCACACACCAATTTTTGGAAAATTGAAAATAACTTTTTCTCTCCTTCTCTCCCAAAACCGTGAGCCATCTTCTTCCTTGGGAAAATTTTGCTTCACAAATTATTCAAGCTAGCACTTAAAGGAGTCAAAGAAATGTGATAGGGAAACTCACCCATGAGTTTGGAATTCATTTTAAAGGCTTGGAGATTCTACATCCATGGAAAATTTTTGAACTTCAACCGACCAATGTAAGTATGCCGCAACTTTCTTTGGTAAATTCACACTTGAATCAATGTTTAGGATCACTGGGCAAGTCTTAGAGACACTAACATGCGGGAAAATCAAATTTTCCCATTTCTTTATTTTTCTTGGGTAATTAAAATAATCTTATTTATTTTAACCACTGAAATACTCAAAAACAGGAAATTTTTAACCCAGAAATCATAATTTCATTAAATTACCATACAACCCCAAAACTTTCCATTTTAATCATTTTTGTCCTAAGTTGTTCAAAACAAGCTTAGGTGATTTCCAATCACAACCAAAATGATTTGTACATCAAATATAGATTAAAAAAGAAATCAGAACAAATTTCCAGATTTTTCAGTAATTACGTAAATGCCCCTAAACTTTGCATTTTGATCATTTTAGTTATAATTTGTCAAATACATAATTAGGTGATTCCAAATCACTAGAAAATGATTTATACATGTATTATATATGAAAATTCAAATTTCAATTCAAGAAAACAATTTTTCCCTAAATTGGCGAGAGGTCCCTCAAGTTTCCAAGAATTGTACTTTAGTCCAAATTGGTTCAAAACCATTCAAGATCAAGTCCAATCAACACCAAAATTAATATGCATCATATATACATCATTAATTAACACATATGTGAAAAGCCCCAAATTTGGGAAGGGGTATGAACCCTAATTTTACAATATCCATAAATTGATAAATTACACCAAATTAAACAAATTCAATACTTTAATTCAATCCTTACCACACCAAACAAGTCTCACCACCATAAAACAACTCAAGCACAACTCTAGGTCATTTATGAGTGGCTAAGAAACTCTAGATTGGCAACATCACCATCAAATGGCTAAAAGAATACAAATAAACTAATTTCATGCATTCTTTATACATATACATGCTTGCATCTTTCTATCAAATTCTCAACCATCAAAATACAAACACAAAGGAGTAGCAAAAGATCTAAGCTACACATATAATGAAGAAGAAAGTAAAGCAAAACTTACAAAATTCCAAAGTTTCCAAGATTTTTTTTTCTTTCTTTTTCTTTTCCTCTCAACTCACTTTGTATTTTGATTTTAGAGTTCTTAGATTATGAAACAAAAATGAAAAAGAGGCTTATATACTTTTTACCTAATGACCGAAAATAAGGAAAAAATATAGGTAATGTATTTTCATTTTTTTGTTTCAATAATTAAAATTGGAAAAATGTAGATATATATCATTTAACCATTAAATGAAATATACAAATGTGCCAATTAAAATAAACCATTTGATCAAATCAAAATTGGCCATTTAAATCAATTAAAATTAGCCATTTTTCTTACTTTAATAAAGTAAAAAGATATTTATTATTTAATTCATTTAATTATCTAACATTTAAATAATCAAATAATTAAATACAAATATCTTAAATATACGTATTATATTTACATTAAATAATCAAAATACATATATTAATTATAAATATAAAATATCACAATTTGACATTTAACAAATGGCCGAAAGATCCCAAACGTATGTATTTTCGTTTAACCGTTAAACGACTTATAAATAATCAGTATTATTCATAAAAGTTATCCTAGTGCTCTACTAGTATATTTCATTAGTGAAACTCTCTAGGTTCAGGCATATCCGTCATGAAATCCAATTTCGTGTCCATAATCTACCCACCCATAAATTATGACGAACACAGATAAACTCTCTGAACTATACAGGTCGAGATCATTGCATACGTATAATCTCTCCGTCACAGGTATCCGGATTATCCTAGAGATATAGATATAATCTTATCGACGATTTTATTAGCAATCTCTTAATAACACTTAGAACTTACTTCTACAGTGTACCACGGGCCCATTGATTTAACAGATTGCTAATTCCATATTGAATACATATGCTATGTACACAGAACTAACAGATCCTATCTTGATACACCCAATGAATAGGCGGAGGTCTGATCTAAATAGATCGGTGACGTGACTGCCATCAAAGTGTGGAGGATACCTCATACATCCACTGTGGTATCTCAAGTCAAATGACCTCTATATTCACTTGACCCGAGAAGATTCCTATTGACGTTGGTGTACCATCTATTAGGAAATCTTCGGTGAGTCGTTCAGTGTTTATCCAATATAAATAGTTACACGTCTATACGAGTCTCCCCAGACTCATGGTTCATTGGGATAAACCATCGGACCAAGTCTCGGTATACGACATGTACTGGTCTCAGTAGATTTTACTAGCCGACCCGTGTTAGTAATCTTGACCAGGAAATTTATTTGATAATATACTTCTAATAGTGTCACTTCCCAATGTCAATTACAAATTACTTTGTAACTGCGCACTACATTATATATTATCGTGTCTTTGTCTAATATATACATATCACTAAATCATATTTCGTTTCAATCTAATCGTATTAGATCGAATATGTATATAAAAGTAAGAAATACTACCATAAATAAGTAATATTATGGAAAAATGAATTGTTCGCATTCATGAATCAGACATAAATACGACCCGGATTGGCACTCTGAGCATCAACCCTAACAATTTCTCCAACTTCCTCTAGTGCCAATCCACAGTATGATATACAGATCTAAATATGTATTACATACGCATGGTCCTCGGGAGTGGACCTAGCACTGAAGAGGTAGACAACAACAAGTAGGCCCACTATAACATATTGAGTTTGTCCAACAAACCCAAAACGTTTCCTTTAAACATATTCATTCATATTTTATATAACCTAAGTTATACATCAATATGACTCAGATGCGATATCAATATTATGCTATAACTACTAAGTTGTCTATGGATTTAGAGATCGGATCCAAATATTATGAGACAACTGCAAACATAACACTAATATCAATACTTCTAATCTATAAGGTCACTATGTAACTTCATAAGTCAATACTTCATAAGTTACAACTAATTCCACCAATACAGTAGAATCAACCGTGACATTCCCACTGCATCTTTTCTGACTTTATATGACGTAGACCATCTAACATCATAATTAGACTCAAAACTAATCTGATCCTAATGGTTGCGGACTATATTCTCCATGAATAAGAAACTTAGTCTTAATAGCTCAAAGATAATAAAGAACATGTTTCAGAAACATCCTATGGTCTATAGCGTATCAAAATAGTTCGTAACAATTACAATAAAATTGATGTCTTTTAGTCGTACATAATATAGTATTCATTATGCCATTATCCTATGATGCATAAGATTGACTAGACATTCTAATCAGTTTCTCTTTCGATAAAGGAATCATCCTTTACGAATAATGAATATTATATAAAAGAGACACACTAATTGTCAAACATTTATACTAGCTATCACACAAATAGTCTTGTTGTGTCCTTTATTAGATCATATCTAATGCACGACTAATGAGAGTATCTCACAAGTCTCTTGTTTTTTTATATCATATATAAAATTTTATATCAAATATAACAGAGACTACTCCCACTACTTTCACGGAGAAAAGAAGACTTAGGTAAATCTTTTACCTTACAAACTTTTCATTATTACATTAATAATGATAATGTCATTAGGAAATATAACAATAGAAATAAATTTGTACACTCCCACTAACCCTACTAACATATATGTATTTTCTATGCTTTGATAAAATCAGACAATCTGACTGATCAAAATTAGAAAACATAGATTTTCGGAAAGCTTATCTGAGTCTACAATAGGCTCTATAAGCTAGTATATCAAACTGTGATCTTAGTAGAATACAAAATCCAGGGCCATTCTAGAATGAACTCTTCAAAAAAAAGAAATCACAATGGATCTCTTATTCGAAGAAACCATTCAGGAACGCCACTTTGCATTCTTTAGCCAAAATATATAGTTTAATATCAACATTAACCAACATATATTTAATTGTTCAATTAGTGCGACTAGAGACAAGTTTCCTCAAAATTTATAATAGATTGTTGAGTATAAACTTTTATCACTGTCATACTATAAAGGTCAAACCTTTAATAAGCGCATTGTGCTTTTGATGTGCATATCATTTGCACATCTTACGAACGTGTAACATCCCAGGTATTTTAACGTGTTTGCATGAATTTTATTTTCGCGCATGAGGTCGCGTCTAAGGGTAGGTTTTTTTTTAGTAAAATGATAACATTTTCATGAAATTAATTATAATTTTATATTGGATTAATTTGAGTGGTGAAATCATAAATTACCACATTACTAATAATAATTAATTAAATCAAGATATTTATATTGCACAAACTTACATCTTCTAGATATATACATATATGTGGATTATATTACTCACACATGTGGAACACACACATGTATTACTTGTTCAACACACACAAAACTAATTAAATTATATCACACACACGTGTTCCACATTTTTAATTTACACACACTTAGGACACACGCAAAACCAGAAAAGAAGCAGGATGAAAATAGGGGAAAAATCGAGAGATTGGGGAGATAGAAAAAGAAAAACAGAGAAGAATGGAGAGATGAATAGAAGCCGTTAGCAGGGAGAAATGGGCAGAATAGAAGAAATAGGGAGAAGTGAAGAGAGAGATAGAAACCGAGAGGAAGAAATTCAGAGAAGAAGTAGAAGAAAAGAGGGTTCAACAAACAATAGGTGTTGATGGTGTTTCCAGGCACTATAACATTTAAGACAGCACGACGAGGACAGAAGGGTAATTTCCTGACTGGATTAGATTACCAAAGCCGACTCGACCACAAAATGTGAAGACCGACCACTTTGGTTCGGATGACCGAGCACTTTAAGGTCAGCAGAACACTCTCAGCATAAAAGACTGTCATGACCGACCACATAAAAACCGACCAGACGGTGAGACGCGTTCAAGATGACGACACTCTATTCTAACGGATAAGATAAGCGAGTTATCCTACTTTCACAAGGAGATGGAGTCAGAATCCGAAAAGGAAAGAAGAAAAGAGAAGGGAACATCAGGCTAGGAATCCTTGCAAGGAGAAGAGACTAAGTTCAACTAGGATTTCTTATGCAAATAGGAGTCTGATTTCTGTATTACTATAAATAGGAGAGCATAGTATGTGTAAAAGGCATCCTAAAAAAATCATAAGATCACCAACAAAACTAGTGATCTGAATCTTCAAGCTCTGACTTGTAGAGATCTGAGAAGAGTGTTTGAGTAATAAAAGTACCATCCTTTTTGTGTCTGTGGACGTAGGTCGGATCCAAATCCACTGAACCACGTTAAATCCCCTTGTTGTTTGGTGTGTTTATCTGTTTTTCGCTAAATTTGCCTTTGGTCCCCCATAACCAAACAAATTCACTATTGAGGGAAGATTTCCTCGGGAGTGATATTCCAATATTACCCTGAGACCAAAATCAGCCGTCAACAGTTGGCGTCGTCTGTGGGGAACTCAACAAAAAGAAACTCGCGTAGTGAGACAATGGTGGAAGACGGAAGCCACCAACCATCAGGGAGATCGGCCGCATTGAGATTAGATGGAGAAGATTGAGGAGAACCTTAGGAAGGAAAGGGAGGAAAGCCAAACTCTGCTGAAAACCATAGTAGACCGGTTGGAAAGGATAGAAGGAGCACACAATGGGAAATTCGAAGCCGGGACTAGCCGACTAAGGAACGACATAGCAGAAGGAAAAAGAATTGTCGAAATAAGTGAGGAAGACAGGCCCAAGAAGAGGGATCCTTACAGAGTAAGGTCTGTAGTGGTTCAGGGAGATTCCCAGACCGACGACACATGGGAGGAAGAGAGTGACAAATCATCACCAGACCCCTCATATGATAGCCTTCGCAACACCCGGCGAAAGGAGAAAGAATATGACGGAGAAGTACGAGAAGATACCGGCCACGGGAAGCACCACCCCCTCGGGATAATAGAAAGAAAGGAGACCGCAAGAGGCGGAATGGAACCAAAGATAGCGGCATGAAATCTTGGCTACGAGAGGAGCTGGTCAAATGGGGAGTATACCCCAATGCAAACAGTGGGGATGTCCAGGACGGCAAAGATGAGTCCCCCCTCACAGAAGAAATAAAATCAGAGAAATTCCCAAAAAGATTCAGCATGCCGACCATGACACCGTACAAGGGCCATACCGATCCCAAAACTCACATTGAAGGTTTCGTCCTACTAATGGAGGTGCAAGGGGTAACAGGGGATGCCATCTGCAAAGTGTTCCCCTTAACTCTAGCCGGACCGGCCATCCTATGGTACAGAAGCCTGGCCCCAAGAAGCATCAGCAGCTTCACACAACTAAAAAAAATTCATACGACACTTCAAAGGGGCTTGTATCCCCAGAAAGACAATTGGAGAACTAAGGCTTATGAAGCAAGGAGACGATGAACCTCTGAAGATATTCATTGAAAGATACCATAATATGGTACTCGAAGTCGGAGGGTATGAATCCCCCGAAGCTCTAGAAAGCTTGAAGGGAGCCTTGAAGGTCGGAAGGCTATGGACCCATCTGAGGATCCAAGATACCCCAGACTACGCCACCGCTCTGGAGGTAGCCCGAAAATTCATTTTGTTGGAGAACGAGGAAAAAGTATCCCGAAAAGGGACACCATCAAGCAAAGAAAGAGGGAGGGTGCCCCCCGCCGAACAGAAAGAGAATCCAGAAGACCACCCCTGAAGCACAAAGAATTCAAGCCACTGCACCGGGACAATCAAGAGAGAAGGGCGCCGACCCAAGTAAACCATGTGGTCGGGGAAGATGCATACATTCCCCTAAAGAAACCACTAGGGCAAATTGTCATGGAGATCCAGGGGAAAGGCCTCTTAGTGGAACCCGACCAAAGGAGATTCCCCCCGGACAAAAGAAACCAAAAGGCTTACTGTGTGCACCACAACTCCAAAGGACATGCGACAGACGAATGTAAAGATCTGTGAGAGCAAATGCAAGACCTAGCACGAAACGGGTATCTCAACAAATACATTGACCACGAGGTCATGACAGCCAGATAAAGAGCACGTGGTCGCCAAATCAATATCATCGCAGGAGGAAGAACACTGGCCGGAAACTCTAACCGGTCAAGGAAAGATTACAGCAGAACCCGAGGACCAGATGTCTTAGAAACCGAGCAGGGCACAGGGCTACCAGGAGGACGGTCGGTACCAATAATGTTCGCTGATGAGGATACCCGAGGAGTAAGTTTCCCTCATGACGATGCATTGATAATCAAGGCAGTCATCAGCGGGTCGGAAGTAGACAGAATCCTAGTGGACCCCGGGAGCGCAGTTGATATAATTTCCAGAGAAGCACTGGACAACCTAGGGGTAGAATATGCAACCCTTACCGACGATAGCACTCCCTTATACGGTTTTGGAGGAGCAGCCGTTATCCCACTAGGAAGAATACAGTTGGCAATAACTGTCGGGACACATCCCCGGCCCCGGACGATCATGACAGACTTCACTGTAGTAGACTGCATGAGCAGTTACCAGGCCATCGTCGGGAGACCCTTCATGATGAAAACGAAAGCCGCGATGTCCTGCTACCACATAAAACTGAAATTTCCCACTCGGGAAGGGATTGGAATTGTGTGCGGAAGCCAGAAAACAGCTCGCAGCTGCTTCGCAACTCTCTCACGAGAAACTCTATGCATCACAGAAGATGGTCGAAAACGACAAATGAACCAGGGAGAAGAAGAAGAAGACAGAGGCCCAGACGCCTGGCCAAACAAAAAGTGCTCGACTCACTACAGCTGAGGAAATCGAGGAGATAGAACTTTACGGAACAGGCCCCGGGATTACAATATGGTCGGTCGGTATCGAACAATACCCACCAATGAACCAAATATGAAGTTTTCTCTCGAAGTATCACACATAATAAACTGTAAGGAGGACAGTATGTCCCCAAATATGAATAAAACATTTTTCATCCGCTTTCTTGAAACAAAATTGAAAGCCATATACAAAAACAGAGGGCATACTCGATGCCCACTATATAAAACAGTTAGGCGCCAAAACCGTTTCAACCATCAGCTCGGGGTCGGGCACGTCCCACCAAGTCAGCCCTTCGGACTGGGGACGTAACATTCCCCAAGATCCAAGTGCCTTTCTCAGCTCGGGGTCGGGTATATCCCACCGAGTCAGCCCTTCGGACTGGGGACGTAACATTCCCCCAGATCCAAGTGCCTTTCTCAGCTCGGGGTTGGGTATATCCCACCGAGTCAGCCCTTCGGACTGGGGACGTAACATTCCCCCAGGTCCAAGTGCCTCCTCAGCTCGGGGTCCTTAGGGACATACTCGACGCATAGGATCCGTGAGAAGCATAGCACGGGGAGGGATGATACCCCCGTGGCGATTGCTCACTCCAGTGTTACCGAACATAATGAGGAATATGCCCTTAATGTGTCGAACACTTTTTGATCCTCATTTACCCGATGTAATGGATCCGTGGGAAAGCATAGCACGGGGAGTGACGAGGCCCCCGTGACGATTGCTAGCTCCAGTGATACCGGACCTAAGGGGGGATATGCCCTTAGCGTCCCGGACACTCTTTGATCCATTCATCACTCGGATCCGTGAGAGGCACAACACGGGGATGCGTTGAGCCCCTGTAGCGTGTGCCTACTCCAGCGTGGTAAGGAGGAGCCCTCATGAAATACACAGGCTCCCCAGTGAACCGACGTGTAGAGGATGTGCCTTTACCAACCAATTGCTCTTTTTGATCCGAATCCTGGTTCGCCGGGACGCTGAATTGAAAGATTCAGAATTGTGTTTTGGAGACCTCGGGCAGGACGCTGTTTTGAGGAATCCGTGTTGTTATTCTTTTTGCAAAAAAATGTTTTCATGGGATAGGTGCTAAGTCACCCCCGGCCTTTGATTTTATTTCAACTTATTTTTGTTTTTCGCCGGTCTGGCAGAGGGACGCCCATGCCGGATTTGGCAGGACTTCAAGAGGTTGATTCACTTCCCTTCTGTACAAGTCCCAAAAATTATTCGGCTCGGGGCTGGATTCGTTCCGCCGATGCCACCTATTTATTGGGTCCGGGGCTGGATTCGTTCCGCCGAGGTCACTTGGTTTCTCTAAAGCTCGGGGTCGGGTTACATCCCACCGAGTCATTTTCTTCGGACTGGGGAGGTAGCATTCCCCCAGGCCGGCCTTCGGTTCGTTGGCTGGGGAGGTAACATGCCCCAGAACCCAAACGTCTCACTAAGCTCGGGGTCGGGTTACGTCCCACCGAGTCAAACTCTTTCGGTTTGGGGAGGTAACCTTCCCCCAGAACCCAAGTCCTTCACTCAGCTCGGGGTCGGGTTACGTCCCACCGAGTCAAACTCTTTCGGTTTGGGGAGGTAACCTTCCCCCGGAACCCAAGTCCTTCACTCAGCTCGGGGTCGGGTTACGTCCCACCGAGCCAAACTCTTTCGGTTTGGGGAGGTAACATTCCCCCAGAACCCAAGTCTTTCACTCAGCTCGGGGTCGGGTTACGTCCCACCGGATCAAACGCATTCGATCTGGGGAGGAAACATTCCCCCAGAATCGAAGTCCGTTACCCAGCTCGGGGTCAGGTTATACCCCTCCGGTTCATGATGACCCCTGAAGAGTCTCATATTGTTCGGACAACAAAAAAAAAAGACAAAAAAAAAACATAAGATATATATGTAAGTCAAAGTACAACTTAAAGTTTGTTTACAAAAATATGTAAGTGTACATAGGGCCCCGGTCGGGTTACCCTTTCTCATTCAGCCCGCACAGGGGCAGGAACTTCTTCCTCAACTGGCTCAGACGGCGGGAGGATTGGCTCGATCTCGGGAGGAGGAACAGCTTCTTCATCCCCGGCTGCACGGCAGACCTCTACTTCATGGACGGGAGGAGGGATCTCAAGGCAGTCCTCGCCTGCGACAGAAACCTCAGGTCGTCCTTCATGGGGAGCCTCAGAAGCCGGAACGATCGAAACCGGGGCAGGATCCATCACTTCCTCGGTAGGGGGAGGGAGCCACTTCCGGAACTCCTCCTCGGAGATCTCCCCTTTACAGAAACTGATGGCCGCGTATATAGGATCCATGTTCAGGCTCGGCAACACCATCGGTATCAGTTCGGCGCAGTCACCAACTCCCTCTAGGCGGATAGCCTCCTTCTCGGCCTCAAGGTCGGCCTCTCTTTCCTCAAGCTCGGTTTCTTTCCTCACAAGATCATCCCGAGCCCGCGCCATTTGCTCTTCATTGGCCTTCAACTTGGTTTCAGCACTGGCCACCTTGGCCTTCAAAGCACCAATTTCATATTGGGCGGTCTTCAAATCCTCCCGAGCGTTGTCAGCAAGCTTTCGCTCCAGCGCAGCCGCAGCCTTAAGAGCCTTGTTAACTTTGAAGTTCTCGATGGCAGTCAACTCAAGGTTTTGAATCACCCCCTCCCGGTCGGCCAGCTTGGTTTCCGTCTCTGAAAGACGATTCTGAAGTCTCTGGGCCTGACCGCCATCGGACAATAGGCTCAAAAGAAGGTCCTTGTTCTTCGCCATAAGGTAAGTGGCCTGCACAAAAACAAAGAAAGTCAATATACGAGATGAAGAAGACCGGGAACCAAAAATCAAGAAAAGAAAAAGAGAATAGGACTACCTTTGCCATCTGAGAGCTCATCTCGGTGATCACAGCCTCGGGCGAGATATCCTCATACCTCGAGACCTCCTCAGGAGGAATCACCTCGGCCAATTCATTGAAAGCCGGCACTAAATGGGAAGTGGCCTCCCGGATGTTTTCTCCCATGTCATCCACCCCGAGGTTACAGAACCCTTTCGCTTTTTTGAGGAGCCCACAGATGATTTTTTGCCCCGGCGAGCGTCTTTCTTCTTGCCCGGGACAGGATCTTCCTCCTCCTCTTGGACCAGCTCGGTCTCCTCGGCCCCAAATTGACGCCTCCTTTTCCTCAAGGGCTTCGGCGGACTGGTGAGACGAGCAGACCCCGATGATTGTGCACCAGGAGAAGATAGATCGCGAGCAGCCGGCTGAACTCTCCCTTGAGACGCCCTCTCAGCCCCTGCAGAATCAGGTTGTGCCCGAGAAGTTCCCGTTTCAGCATGACCGGCCTTCTTCATAGTGCCGGCCAACTTCTCAAGAAACTTAGGCCTCTTCGACATGCCTACAAAAAAATGGAGTCAGAACCCGAGCATATAAAGCACATGATAAAAACAGCCGGCGGACACCTACCTATCCGACCCGAGACTTCCGGAGGGACGGTCCGAGTAAGGCCTGACTCAACAAAGGCCGCATCATTGACCAGTTTCCTCCAGTGGGCAGCATACCCCCGAGCCCAGCCTACCCGCCTCCGAACCTGACGAGAAACCTTTGGAGCATCTCGCCAACAAGCTGGGAGGAACCAGAGAAGTCAGAAACCTAAGAACTACGAACAAGAAAAAAGAAAGAAAAAATGGGTGTTAAACTCCTAACCTCCAACCCTGAAGATGTCCGGAACCGAGACGTCCTCCTCAAACGATCTCAGGACCCGACCCCAATCCCCAGTAGCCCAGAGCCAAAAGTCCTTGAAATTCTTGTTGGAGTCGGGGAGTTTCTGGACAAGGTTGGACGAGCTATCGTAAGCAGAGAGGTAATACCAACCGTAGTGAGTCTTTGGGTTAGACTTCAAACGGTATAACCTCTTCACCTCTTCCAAGCAAGGTACACCTAAACCTGCCCGGTGCCAGACCACATATATGCCGGCCAGAATCCTCCAGCTATTCAAGCTCAATTGGCAAGGAGCAATCTCCATCTCGGCCAGCATCCAAGCAAAATAACGTTGCATCGGCAGCCGTAGCCCACACTCAAAAAAGACAGGAAGAAGTGCCACCGAGCCCTCATCAGGTTGACTAGCACGATCCATTGGGCCGGGAACTTCAAGGGCTATATCTATCGGGATGTCGTATCGTTGCCGCAACAGCGCAAGATCATCCTCAGTTATTTTGGAGGGACGATTCATATCCAGAGCCGACGACCCAAGTTCACCAGGCTCTGGGTCCTTCCGAGGAACCCTCTGATGGTAGGAGTCTTGTTCGATCTCGGAGGGAGTAGGGGTAGTGTCAATGTCTTCTACACTAGGTGCCCCAGAGCCCGAGGAGAGCTCCTCAGCAGGGGGAGTTGAGATCTTAACAGGCTTTTCAGGGGAGGAACCGCTGTCAGACATCCCTAAACACCCAGAAAAACAGAGAAGGAATGGGAAGTCAGTCTACGACTAAAAGAAACTACCCACGGTTTCCATGTTAGCTAAAGCAGGTGGTCTCTAAAAGTGCCCTAAAGCAGAACCCAGCAAACCATAAATCTTTCCCTAGCAAGACACAGATTCATAAAACACAAAAGAGGAAGAGGTCGTTCAGAAGACTTACTTGTTCTTCTCAGAAAAGGCAGAAGGTTGTTCAGTGCGGGTGTGCCCGTTCCTTATGTTCACAGCACAGAAGAAGAAAAAGACCACAGTTGAAGTCCGAGGACACCAAAGAGAAGCGAGTCAACAGGGATGTTTGCAGAAGAGAAGAAGAAATTGCCGAAAAAGAATGAACAGTGAAGGCCTCGCCCTCTTATAGTCATGGCAAAGACGCTCGTGACCATTGGATCTAAGGGAGGAGCCCGGATGAACGCCAAGTGTCGACTGCGAAAGGGGTCTCCCAAGTTTAAACAGACGGTTGAGATCAGCCCACTGTGAAGACGCCTCTGCACGGTCGATTCATTCCCTTTTTTGGCGGGAACCCGCCGGATGCTTGACAAGTGTCGAAACTTAGAAGAAACCCTAAAGTTGATTTGATAGGCATTTAAGCGGACGTGACTGATTGCGTGTCTCGAGACGAAACGCTTAAAAAGAAGCAACAAAGCATTTCTCGATCCAAGACCGACCTCCAACAGAGCAAGTCAGAAACACCTTCTTTATGTAGTTCCCGGCACCAACTTGCACGCTTGTTGGAACCGAGAACTAGGGGACAGATGTTGATGGTGTTTTCAGGCACTATAACATTTAAGACAGCACGACGAGGACAGAAGGGTAATTTCCTGACTGGATTAGATTACCAAAGCCGACCCGACCACAACATGTGAAGACCGACCACTTTGGTTCGGATGACCGAGCACTTTAAGGTCGGCAGAAACACTCTCAGCATAAAAGACTGTCATGACCGACCACATAAAAATCGACCAGACGGTGAGACGCGTTCAAGATGACGACACTCTATTCTAACGGATAAGATAAGCGAGTTATCCTACTTTCACAAGGAGATGGAGTCAGAATCCGAAAAGGAAAGAAGAAAAGAGAAGGGAACATCAGGCTAGGAATCCTTGCAAGGAGAAGAGACTAAGTTCAACTAGGATTTCTTATGCAAATAGGAGTCTGATTTCTGTATTACTGTAAATAGGAGAGCATAGTATGTGTAAAAGGCATTCTAAAAAAATCATAAGATCACCAACAAAACTAGTGATCTGAATCTTCAAGCTCTGACTTGTAGAGATCTGAGAAGAGTGTTTGAGTAATAAAAGTACCATCCTTTTTGTGTCCGTGGACGTAGGTCGGATCCAAATCCACTGAACCACGTTAAATCATCTTGTTGTTTGGTGTGTTTATCTGTTTTTCGCTAAATTTGCCTTTGGTCCCCCATAACCAAACAAATTCACTATTGAGGGAAGATTCCTCGGGAGTGATATTCCAATATTACCCAGAGACCAAAATCAGCCGTCAACAATAGGTAAGTACACTATGGCAGTGAATTCCTTGAGATTTCTTGTTCGATGGGTTTAGATTTGGTAAGGAATTGAATAATCGGTTAGACAAAATAATTAGAATTAAAACCGTGTTCTTAAGTCTGGGTTTAATTCTTGAAATTGAGAGAAATTAAATAATTTAAGAAGAAGAAAAAGAATCGGCAGTAACATAATTTGGGGATTAATCTCAGTGAGATCAGGATCAAGCAGTTTGGTAAAGGTGGGGTTTAGTCAGTCTCGATTATTCTGTTCAAGTAGTGGTAGTAATTTGTTGTTCTGATTGTCTTCACTTTTTTTTTTTGTATTTATGTTACATGAACCTGTTTTATGTTGCATTTCATTATGTGCAATGGATAAATTTTAACCTGTTTGCTGGATAGTTTCATATTTAATTTTAGAAACTGTGGACTTTGTACATTAAAGGCAACGAGTGGCTAATTTGAAATATTATAGGGCTTGGAAAGAATTATTTGAAAGGAGATCATATTGCTTGCCGATTTTAAAAATGGAGTCATAGTATGGTAATAGAAAGTAAGGAGAATGGTTAAATTGATGCTTGTGTAGGGTGGTCCGAATTTTCTTTATTCAGGGCCTAGTAAATCGGTTATAACTTGAGTTCTAGAATTTTTGTTTGGCGAACCAAAAGATTTAGTGGGAACTAGATTTAATAAGGATTGGCCTGTATAATTATAAATGTTAGAATTTTTGGATGAATTGGGAAGATTCTTGGGAGTTTTACAAATGGTTATTCTATAATGGAGAGCTGAAACATTTCGCTCCCTAGAAAGGTCTATATTAACTTGGCCATAATTTGAGCTCTAGATATTAGCAGTGAAATTCAAAAAGAAATATATATAAACTAAACACATAAACGGATGTCCTGTGAAATCTTTCAATTTAAAACTCTTTAGTAATAATTTAGAATGAAACTTTGAAGTCAGTCTATGTATAGTGAATTTGTTTATGCATGGCAGGAAATGTTTTGATTTTACCATGACTAATATAACTTCAAAGTAGATTTTGTAAATTATTATACATTTTAAGAACACGAGATTATGACCTTATCCTAAAATTAATTTATACAAGTTTTTAGTTCAGACATAGGTTTGGTATTTAGGTGATTATACGATGATAAGTTAACAAGTATATATGTATATACGAATAGTGTTGTATGTACTTAAATAATGATTCGTGATATGGTTTCTGTTCATAAAATTCTAGTTGATGATAGAAGTTGGAATTAAGAACTGAACATGTGAGTTTGATTGGTGATGAAAAATGTAAATAGGTTTAGGGCATGTCATGGGATCATTAAATAGGTATGACTGGTTCGCAGGTGCATGTTTTATAATGGAAAAGCTTATTTGTTTGAGTAAGAATATATAGTGATATGTGTGAGTAATGCATATTAAATTGTATGTAATTATTAAATCGTGACAAATTATAATGAGCATGTGTAATGTATACAAAGTGTATTGGTGGTAGTATAAACATATAGGACACAAGATAATTAGCATTGAAAACATGAAAGAGTAGAGATCATATGTCATTGGGTTATAGGTACGCATGAACATAAGTATGTGAATATATGGCAGCCTAAAGATAAGCATATATGAAAGTTTGGTTAGGATAAGTGAAAGCATAAGACATGCATTGCATATGTGTGTGTTAAGATTTCCATGAATCGAGCTGAAGTAAAGAATGATTTGAAACTCAAAATGTTTTAAAGAGAAGTTTCAGATGCTTTTGAAAGAAAATGTATTTCAGAAAATATTTTACAGTTTTGAGATACAGATTACAATTTTATGTTTTTCGGGGCATGAGGTAAAACCTCACCCCAGTATGTAACTTGAGATACAGTTGGAATTGACAGATTTATATACATGTGCACAAGTGGAGGACTGGGGGGACGCCCCTAGATCCTCAGCACCCAGATGGTACATTCCTGGGCGGAGATGCCTCCTCAGCGCTTAGATGGTACATTCCTGGGCGGAGATGCGCCTACGGGCGGAGATGCGCCTTCGGGCGAAGATGCGCCTACGGGCGGAGATGCGCCTTCGGGCGGAGATGCACAATTCATATTTCGGTTTTCAGAGACACATGAAACAATTTTAAAAAAACGGTATTTCAAAAAAACAGGCTTTATAAAGAGTTTTAGAAACAGTTTTCAGAAAATGTTTTCAAAAAGTATTTTTCTAAGAGCAGAGCATGCAAGAGTAGAGTATGAATTATTATTATGCGCATAAATAATATAGTCCAAATATCATTGGAAAAGCATATAGTTGGCATAAATGTATAATGGCATGATTGCATCAATATGTATTTATGGTTAACATCTGTGTGTATGGCATGTTTCATATAGAAGTAACATTCTGTTAAATACTAGTGCATGATAGCATGATTTTATTTAAATGATTATATATATATTAATAATGATTATATAAGTTGTATGCTCACTTAGAAAGAACATGTTATAAAGATGTTATAACATGATGATATAATAACATATGCATGCATACATGGTTGATGACGGTAGATTGACTGTTTGACATAAATAATGTTTTAGTATAACCGATTTGATGATATTTCAAGAAAATAAAAAGTAAGAAAGTTATTGTAATTGTCTGATCTAGATTAGCACATAGTATACAGGAAAGTAGAGGAAAAATCTGAGTAGCGCAGCAGAAATGTGATGGGTCTTGATATGTAGTTAGTAAAATAGAAACTCGATGTCTGTCGAGATGTTTAAGATAATAGCAGTATTCAGAATTTAAAGTATGTGTATGATCAGATAGATAGATTAATAAAAAGTAATAAGTTTATGAATAGTTAAGAATTATGTAGTGGCACAGACCCTGTAATATTGCATGGACATATAGAAAGTCTAGGGTAATACAGAAATAGAATTAAGTCTTTGCGTGTGTTTGGCGCTCAAGGAATGAGCATAGTTACTTACTGAGTCTTATGACTCACAACCCATCAGTGTTTGAGTTTTGCAGGTTGGTGACCTGATCGGTCGACCACAGACACCAGAGCTTGAGGAGCCGGAAAGCAGCGTTGCAGTTAGCCAGTCACCAGGTCTTGGGTGGAAGAGAGTCAAGTTGTTTATGAGTCTGGTTGTAAAGGATTCGAATTGTATAAGTTTTAAATGTAAAGTTTTTGTTTATATGGATTTGCGGGCACAGAGTCTAGTTGTATTATATATTGAGTTGATTGTTTTAGTGTTATAGTATGTGTTGGGCCCTATAGGTTGTATGATGGTGCTGGACTTTGATCCAGGTTGCATGATTTTTAGCAAAGGTCATGCCGAATTATCGTCAGAGTTAGAGGCTTATGGAGGCGGGATTAGTCTGTCTCCTGCTGGTAGCATCCTGGCTTAGGTGGGATGTTACAGAACGATTCATAACAAAAGCTCAATCAAGTTCAAAACTTGATCGCAGTAAGCTACGAACAAACTTAAATCTATGATTCAATGCTAATTTCCAAAATCGATATCAAATATCGCTCCCACTACAAGTTATAGGATAATTTTCTTTGATAAGAAAACAACAGAACCATTATGTATCAATTACTTCGCAAATGATTCTGACATCCTATTGGACTTATATGGAAGCTGTCTAAGGGTCTTTTCATCTTATTAATTATGTAGTTCCATTTATAGTTTATCACTCTCACATTTGACTTCAATAAGTCAAGTCTTTTCTACAATGGTCAACATCCGATGTTACACACCAAGTAATAAAACAGTTTTATTACTTGAGATCGTAGAAAACATATTCCATCAAATAAAATACAATATTCTATTAAATAGAATAAATGATAAATTTTTGCTTGTACCATCGAGGCGCAAGTACTTTCAATTATATGATTATTATACAAAAGAAAGATTTAAATCTCAAACTTTTCAAGATTCGAATTTTCTACCTATACATATCATATACATAATTGTAGAAACTAATGAAACCTTAATTAAAAGGACGAATTAGAGTTAATGGAGCATATCCCCAAGAGTATTGAAACTAATTCGGTAACACTCAATATCAAATGAATCAAATCATATAAGATTCGATTTCTCCCATTGACTAATTCCATCACGATGGAATCGTAGAAGAATAATATTGAGTAAGAATCATATTCATTGAATAACCTTAGAACTAATTGCCATAAATTCATATGTTTGATCATATCAAACATCTTTGAATAATTCAAAGACTCACGATAAATTTTAATGACATAGTTTTCAAAAATTCAAATCGAATATCTTTGAACCAGTCAAAACATTCTATTCGAATTTCATTAGAAACATATTAAAAGTTCTCAAACCATTCAAGACGTTTAATATGTGCTCTTTTAGTAACACGTAACTAAGTCATGACAACTCATTAACAAAGTTACGAAGTAAAGAAAACTATCCAAGGTAATTTCTAATTCATGAAACTACATACATATAATGTATTAGTTTAATAAATTTGTGGTCCATTGATGATCATTAGTTAAATGAGATTTAATCACTTCCTTAATACAATATTCATTAAATAAATAAGGATGTGATTGGTGTGATCTCATATTAGACCATCCTTTACCATACAAAATGAGCATCTAATGCTTATGTGATAAGATCTCATAAAGCACTGTTCTCTAGTTATTTAGGTAACCGAATATTTTTCTTAATGTTTATCTCTACATCAATGACACTACTAGTCGTTTTTAAAATATATAATAACTATTTATAAAGAACAAGTAACTATCAAATATTCACAAGTTCTGATATCAAATATCAAAACAATCATTAAATAATATTTTAAATAACTAGACGAGAGATCCGATATCCAATACCTATAGTTGTCGTATTGTAAAAAATGATATTTCCTATACACAACTACATGCATCTCCTTTCATCAGCTTTATAATTTTCCTTCAACTATTCACAACAACAAATAATTTAACAGTAAATACCTAATGGGGTTTTCTTAATGCCAGTCAAGAATCTCGAGACATGAACTAATTCACGTCAATTCTTACTACAAAAGAAACTATTCTCTCTAGATTATTATATCCTAAAATAAATATCTATTTAGATTATCTATCATGACTTGGAAAATAAGTCACTAACCATCTTGATTTTTCAAGAAAATCAGAACAACAGTTCCTGATGGTTTTGACTAATCTAACAATATCCAAGCCTATTCTAAATCTAGAACCTATTCTATAAATCTGCAACCATAAGGAAAGTCAGAAAACATATACAAATAATATACATGCAGTGGATTAGAAGCTTATTACTATTAACACAATAAAATAAATGAAACATAAGCAGCAATTTTCATAATATTACACACAGTTTTTTTAATTAATTTTTTAACCAAGCAGTGCCTCCCATTATTTTACGTAATACCGTAATCCCTAACGGAAAATGGGAATTCAATGATTAAATTGAATTCCATAGTGAGAGGTGGACCCCATGAATATATTTCGACTCACAGCTTGGCACGTTCTCGCCTTCATATATTCATTAGGTAAACAACTCATTGTCAATCACTCACTAGTGACTCCAAGGTTCCGGTCCTGGTTGTTTCTCGTTGTGACAGCTTTGGCACGTTCACAAGGAGGCGTACCAAGGTTAAACATGTCAATGATAAATTCAAGATACTTGTGTGGTCCTTACTGTAGGAAACGATTTCCTCGCGCAGCAGAAGCGATTAGGCACACGGATCAGACTTGAAATTTTTTTCTGCTTTCCCCTTCCTTTTACAGAATCTGACCAGCAGGTATACTGAAATTTTACTTCTGTTTCGGACAAGATTTCAGCCCTGGAATACCCCCGAAACAGTCCCCGAACTGCAATGAGAAACTGGATTGTTTTGGGCTCGTTACATAACGGAACTGCACACAAATCAGTCCCTTATTTGCGTAAACTGCAATGGTGTATAAGGTCTGATTTTTCCACTCAAAAACAATCTCAACTCAGCCCCAAAATATCCCCAAAGTGTTTCCCAAAAACCCGAATTAAAACAAAATAAAACAAGCCCCGAAACGAGTAACCAAGGTGCGACAATGAGGTGAAATAAAGCCTCATTGCCATGACCTATAAGATTAGAGGAAGAAGATGATTTGTTCGTCACCAAAAAGTCTTCTATGCTATGACTCGTTACCAACGGAAAGTAGTGTGTGTTGGACAATTATGACCCATAGCGTCACTATTTGTACAGATCATGGTGTTGTTGTACAAATTAACTATGTGATAAAAGAGATTGCACTCTTATCATTTGTGATTAGATCACCTAGATGTATAAATGATAGGAGGTCCCTGTGATTTGTTCCTGGATTGAGAATGATATGAGACAGTATCAATCCACGAAGGATAAATCATTAAATATCCCTAGTCAGAGTATTATCGAGATTGGACATCGATGAATACGTAAAAGACTAGTATTAAACTTGTGCGCATTGTGAGGGCACAACGACATAGTTCTCATATATTTGGGTATAGGATACTCATGCAAGTGTAATAGGAGGTTGAGTTTTACCGATGGTATGAGAAACAGCTTCGCTCTGGATAGACCCCCTCGGAATTCCATTGGTAGTATGACTATGTGTCTATGGAAGTCGGAAATCAGGGTAGGTGTATTTGATCTTAACCTGAGACTTGCACTGCTAATACTTGCGACAATTAATATACTTTGGTTGCGGTCGTCCAGGGCTTTAACAGGTTCTGTGTATGCCAATGTTGGGTATATTGAGAATCGTAGTGTGTTGGGTGTGATGTCAAGATGGAAGTGTCACTCAAGTCATATGGAATTGATGATCGCGCAGGGATACAGAACTAGTTCTCTAAAAAGGTTGCAATCGTCGGGATAATATGACTTGGTCATGATTATCCGGTATTAAAGAGACTAGTTGCTTGTCATCCGATATATGCTTCGTACGGGGCAGACACTGTACCGGCCCTAGGCCTTGCATGTGATCATCCGATACTGGATCGAAATACGTAATACTACGTATACTACGCCTGATATAGATCATTTATTCCTGTAAGGATATTTCTGGAGAATTGGGTAGGCATGGCGCTTTGCTAGAAGCCAACCTTGTCTTGTAATTCGGTATAAACGTAGTACGAGGTACTTACGTGTTCGAATAGTCCGACGACCGAATTTACTGCCAACATATCCGGGGATCTCATGGGTCGCTTCCCGAAGATTCACCGATGACGTATGACTCGCACTTTAATTAATCTGGGATTAATAAGATGAAAGAGAAAATTAATCTGGGATTAATTGCGGAGTTATTTTATCTGGGATAAAATATCAATTAAAGAGAGATAACGATTATTTTGGAATTAATCGATTAATTAATATATTCGATATATTAAACGAAATTGGATTTCGACGCGGAATTGAAATTAGATTTTAATTCGGGCGAACGAATTAATTTAGAATTAATTCGTTAGCGACGTGAATAGTGACTTCGCTAGGCGTAATCATTTAATTACGGCGTAACGGAAAAATTCGTTAATTTGGAATTAGCGAACCCGAGCCCGGGATTGTTTGCGAGCGCATTCGCATTTCGAATTCGAGTGCGGCACTCAAGTCAAATCAAGTGTCAAATTGCTAGTCACATCAAGCGTCAAATCATGTCACTTTGAGTGATGTGACAATTTGATTGATTGATTGATGTGATTGATTGATTGATTGATGGTGGTGGTTGATAGCTTTAATTGTTGACTTTTTTAAAGCAAATATTTGGTATATGATTTTAGAAATCAATTACCAAAAATCAATTACACATTTATCTCTCTCTCTCCTCCATTTCTTCTCCATCTCTCACGCCCATGGAGGGCTTTTTCTTCTGGTTTTTGGCAGTCCACTGCCGAGTTTCAAGAAGAAAATGGTAAGCTTAGAGTCGCGATTTTGTGGCAAAATCGGGAGTGCTAGCACACTACGAAGTCATGCGAAGGTGATAGGGAAGTCCACCCATGAGTCGGGAGTCGTTTGACGAAGCTTGGAGCTTGTTCAAACCTTAAAAACCGAAAATGGAAGGCTGCAGATCAGTCACTGCCGAGCAGTCCATGGAGGCAGAATTTCAGTTTTGTTGCTTCGCGCGTCGCTCAACCGATCGATGTGAGTATTCTGCGACTTTCTCGATTGTATTCACACATGTTCATGCTTGTTTATTGATCCTTGTGACCTTAGTAAACTCCAACAATGGTATCAGAGCAATTAAAAGCATGAAAATACTTAGGGTTAAAATTTGGGTAAATTGATTTTGAGCATGAATTAATTAAATTGTTTGATTGAATATGCTTAATTGATGTTGAATTGAAGATTGATTGGATCAATTTCAAGAAATTGTGATTGGATCATTTTTTTCCCCAAATTGTTGTGTTGGCCGAATGGTTGAGCCCTATTTTGTCTTGGTGATTTTTTGATTTTTGATCATTGGATGTGTTGGAAATCATTCGGGATGTTGATTTAATGTCGATTATGGAATTAATTGGATTGAATTCGAATCGGACATAAAATCCCCAATATTGCCGAGACATAAAGAAGCATGAATGGGTTTGATTTTTAATCAAAATGTGTTGGACACTAATTGATGTAATTGAGCATGATTAATTAGGCTAATTTGATGTTTTGGAAATTTTGATTTGGGTAATTAATAATGCTATACACTTTAGGTAATTAAATTGGGAATTTGGAATTTGGTAATTTAAATATATTGGGCCTTAAATTGGATTTGGGCTTGTAGTGTTGTAATTGGGCTTATTGGGCTTGGTTGTACTAAGTTGGGTTTAGGCTAAATTGGTTGGATCCAATTAGGCCCAAAACCGCCTCCATAAAGCCCAAATGCGACTAATTGACCTTTAAAGTTTAATTGGGCCTAATGGGCCTAAATTGATTTCTGGACTTATGAGGTAACTCCCGGATTGGAATTTGGTTATTGGGTTCGACCCGAGTTGACCAAAAGTCCACGCCTTAAGAAATTAATTAAAAGTCCATTGGACTTTAATTAAATTGACGTTGGACGTTAATCGGGTTTTGAGACCCGTAGCGATTAAATTTGGAATTTAAGTCGTAAAGGTTCGTAAATAAAGTGTAGTATTTAATTTGGAATTAAATAGCGAATTAGTATTAAATGCAAATTGAATTGGATTTAATTTTGTAGTTTAATTTAATTCGAGAATTCGTACTTTGAGTACTTATTCGCAAAACGAGTTTGACTCGAAAAAAATTAAATCGTTGTTTGAACATTGGATGGTCACTAATTATCAGATTAATTAATTTGATTAGATTGATTGATAGCATGCTTGTGTGAATACATGGTTGCGATGCATGAATAATGTATATCAGATGGATATTAGATGGGTGGGGTAATTTTAGAAATTGTTGTAATAAATTTGATTTATTAATTGGACCTGCGTGTCCAGCCTTATTACCTCCTTATTATTTGTATTATCTTCTCACCTATTCCCCTCAATATAAATTAGGTTTATTTAGAAATGTATTGTAACGGGTAGAAGTAATACATGTGCTAGCGGGAGAGAGAAAATAAGAGATTTGATCTAGGATCATTGTGTAAAGTATCCATCCGTATATCATTATTATTTTTTATACGCGCTTTATTATGTATTTAGAATGCATGTTTAAGGGTGTATGATGATGAGACCTTAACAAAGATAATAAATTGGTTGCCAATTTGCACTCGAAAAACCCTCGCAAAAATATTAAGTGTCTTTCCTTCCATTGAGTGATTCTCACTCAAGATCCAAGACTGGCATTGGCTTGTTGGCCAAAGTCAAGGCCTTTGTCCGTCGAGGATGTGTTTGAATCACGAGAGCTTTGTTCCATATTGGTGTCTTGTCCAAGTTGTGGTTTGTTGGCCAAAGTCAAGACCACTTCTTGTCCATCGACGTTGATTACGAAGCTTTCCATGGTCAATGGGTCGCGCTTAACTGGGATCACTAAGTTTGTTGTGCCAAAGCCAAGGCTTAGTTGATTCAGAGGAAAAAGGTTAGGTAATACATTGGATGTATTGGCATATATAAGATATATGTTTCGGACTTGGATGTCCCCCTACCGGATCTAGGAATTGGATTGGATCCAATCGATCTTAGAGATCTACCTAGTTAATTATCATACAATTTGTTGGCCAAAGTCAAGATTGTGTGATATTTAACGGGATCCTAGCCCACTAGGAAACACGGTTTCCCGAGTACTCGACAGAGGGTTAGAGGCTCGCCGAAAAATAGTGGGAGGCAAGAATTGAATTTGCAATATTCGTTTAATTACTTGCCATACGCGCTCAAATGAAATATCAATTCGTCAAATAAATTAAATGTTAGTTGGACTAATATTTAATTGTTGTTTTAATAAATAGTTGGACTATATTCAAACTATTCATTTAAAGTTGATTTTATAATTAGATTATAGTAATCAATATAATTGATTTTAATCTATTAAATTATCACTACAAGAATTATGGCTTTTAGCGTCCAAATATTTAGCGTCGAAACATCATGCGACGCCAAAACTAACTTTTAGCGTCGAATATTAGTTTCGACGCTATATGTCATATTTTTAGCGACGGAAAAAACTTCGACGCAGAATAATAATGTTTTTGGCGTCGAAACTATATTTCGACGCTAAAAACAGAACTTTAGCGTCGACAAATATTCGACGCTGAATAATTATATTATTGCAATAATTTTTGTGCCAGATATTACACTTTTAGCGTCGAAACACGTGGTCGACGCCAAATATAATTTTATTAGCGTCGAACATATATCGTCGCTAAAGGTGTATGAAGTTTCCACCACCGGAAAATCCTTGACTCTTTCGCGTCTAAATTAAATTCGACGCTAAAAACGGCAACAATTAGAGTCGAATGTGAATAATCGACGCTAAAAATACTTTTAATTTCGTCGAAACTAATTTCGACGCTAAAGAGTTATGAAGCTTCCACCGACAGGTCCTTGATTCTTTCGCGTCTAAATTTACTTCGACGCTATATTTTGATATTTAGCGTCGACAAAACAGTTTCGACGCTAAAAACGTATACAATTAGCGTCGATTTTGAATATTCGACGCCAAAAATAATACTTTTAGCGTCGAACAATATTTCGACGCTAAATAGTTATGAGGCTTCCACCGACAGATCCTTGATTCTTTCGCGTCTAAATTAAATCCGACGCTAATGTTTTATATTTAGCGTCGAAAAAAACGGTTTCGACGCTAAAAATGGAACATTTAGCGTCGCAAAAACGTTTCGACGCTAAAAACGGCAACAATTAGCGTCGAATTAGTATTCGACGCTAAATATAGATTAAAATACAGAAGGTCGCCACCCCTTCTCCCCCTCTGTTTTTTTCTTCATTCTCTTCGTAAAATCCTCTGAAATCCAGAATTTCTCCTCCTCTACAGCCTCACATCTCTCCTAAAAATTTTCAATAAAATTGTAATCAATTTCCGAAAAGGTAATCTTCTTTCATATTTCTTTATTATTTTCAATTTAATATGATTATATATGTTTTTATATGTTTTTATATGCTGTTTGTTAGTGATTTATGATTCATATATGTAGAGTAAGTATATTAATTAACAAATAGAATTTTTCTGTAAACTATTTAATTAATTTATCAACCAAATATAATATATAATATATATATATATAATGCTTAAATTAAGTATTACTGAATTAGTAATGTTGATTCCAATGTAAAATGATATCTAATAATTATATTATTATATTTAGGTATTCTGCTGAAATGGATAGAAATTGGATGAGCTCTCTGGATAGATTGAGTGTTGAATATCGTAATGGAGTGTCTGAGTTTATGGAAGTCGCAAAGCAACACATTGATGCAGAAGGTCGTGTTCGTTGTCCATGTGCAAATTGTTTGAATAGGAAAAGGAAGCGGTTAGATGAAGTTCATAATCATTTATACATGCCAGGAATATCACCCACTTACCGTACGTGGATTTATCACGGTGAGCAGTATCATTCTCAGTCACGGTTTTTTGATGTCGGCGAAGGGAGCAGTAGTTACAATCAACCCTGCAAACGATGATATCGCCGATATTTTGCATGACTTACAAGGTCCACAACTTGGTCATAGTGTTAGTGGCGACATGCCAGTGTTAAGTGGAAATGATCAAAACTTATTTAGTGAACTACTTGATGAGGCAAAAAAATTCCATTCGAAGGTGCTGGAATGTCGATCTTGAATTTCGTTGTGAAATTATTACACATTAAAGTGATCAACAGAATGACCAACAAAAGTATCGATATGATGTTAGAGTTACTGGCCCAAATGTTACCGGTTGGAAGCGAATTGCCTAAGTCGTACTACGAGGCAAAGAAAATGTTGCGTGATCTGGGAATGGGGTATGAATCCATTCATGCTTGTAAGTTTGATTGTGTATTATTTCGTGCCGAGTATGAATCACTTGAACATTGTCCGATATGTGGTGAAAGTCGGTACAAAGTCCGTGGTATGGGAAGAAAGTGCCTCAAAAGATATTGCGATATTTCCCTTTAACGCCCAGGCTGCAGAGATTGTTCATGTCACGACACACAGCGACTGATATGATGTGGCATCATGAAAAGAGGATCGGTGCGGAGGGCATACTTAGACATCCTGCGGACGGAACCGAATGGAAGGAATTTGATGACATGTACCCCCGTTTCGCTGAGGACCCCCGTAATGTCAGGTTAGGTCTTGCCTCTGATGGTTTTAACCCATTTGGGAATATGTACAACTCTTATAGCATCTGGCCCGTTATTGTCATTCCATATAACTTACCTCCATGGAAATGTATGAAGGATCCGTTCATGTTTATGTCATTGCTTATCCCTGGTCCACGTTCACCTGGTAAAGATATAAATATTTACTTGAGACCATTGATCGAGGAGTTACAAACATTATGGAATGTGGGTGTGCATACCTATGATGCAGCTTCAGAGCAGTATTTTCAGATGCATGCCGCATTATTATGGACCATTAATGATTTTCCAGCCTATGGTTCATTATCTGGATGGAGCACTAAGGGATACATGGCATGTCCAGTTTGTGCGGATCATACACCTTCGCAACGATTACGGAATAAAATCGGATACACGGGGCACAGGAGATTTCTTGAGTCGAGTCATCCTTGGCGGAGGAGTAAATTATTTAACGGGCAACATGAACCTCAGAGTAAGCCCAGTCGATTGTCTGCATTTGACATACTTTGCCAACATCAACAGCTCAAAGACAGCACACCCAGGTAAACATCCTAATAATAGAGATAAAAATCGAAAACGGTTACCTGAAGAGTTGAATTGGACAGGAAAAAGTATTTTCTTTGAGTTAGAATATTGGGGGACTCTGAGTTTGCGACATAATTTGGATGTAATGCATATAGAGAAAAATATTTGTGAGAGTTTAGTGGGTACACTATTCAATATTCCGGGTAAGACAAAAGACACTGTAAATGCTAGATTGGACCTACAAGATCTTAGAATTCGCAGTGAATTGCATTTACAAGACTCCTCTCGAGGTTTTATTAAGCCTCCTGCTAGTTATGTGCTCAATCAATCGGAGAGAAAATCATTCTGTGATTGGCTGAAAATGGTTAAATTCCCTGATAATTATGCATCCAATATTGGGCGTTGGGTCAGAGATGATACAATAACGGGATTAAAGAGTCACGATTGTCATGTGCTGCTCGAGATTCTCCTTCCTGTTGGCATTCGACCTTATCTCCCCCCGAATGTATGCGACGCCGTACTTGATCTATGTGGCTTCTTTAAACAATTGTGTCAGAGGACATTAAGCACATCTGTTATTGACGACCTTGAGCGAGGAATCGTGATAATCCTATGCAAGCTGGAGCGAATTTTGCCACCCGCTTTCTTTGATGTCATGGTACATCTGGCTGTGCATTTACCGGATGAAGCTAGAAAGGGAGGTCCTGTCCATTACAGATGGATGTATCCCATTGAGAGGTACTATATATATATATATATATACAGTTTGATATAAGAAAATTTGTAACCGTTTTTATTTGCATATAATTTAGTGTACATGTTAATGCAAACTTGTTGTCATATCTGCAGAGCTTTGGGAGATTACAAACAATATGTCAAAAACAAGGCACGACCTGAAGGTTCAATAGCTGAAGCTGTTATAATAAATGAAGCAATAACATTTTTTCGATGGGCATGCCGAATAATTGAAACTCATCACAGTGTTCCGTCAAAATTACAGACCATTTGGGGCAGTAGGTGTCAAATTACTAACCCGTCAGGAAGTTCAACGTGCGCATTGGTTTATATTGAGTAATTGTGATGAAGTGCAACCGTATTTAACGTAAGTTTTTCTGGTGCATCATTACTGAATTTTTTCCATACATTAACCGTGATAATATTTTATTGTAGGCAACATCTAACAATGCTACAAATTGCTGGTGACCATAATGTTGATGAAACCCACAAAAAGAATTTCCTAAATGGTTTGAGACAACTGTAAGTTATAATATTTTATATTTATTTTGATCCTAACATTAGACATTTCAGTTTGTTATATTAACACATATATTTCATTGTCAGATTATTAATCAAGTGGAAAATGGTCAATTGGACTCGCAATCATCGTTGGTTTCTTTGGCTTATGGGCCTCAAATGCAGGCGTATGAGTACAGTGGATGTATTGTCAACGGAGTTAGATTTCATACCGAACAGCGAGATGTTAATCATGTGACTCAAAATTCTGGAATTGTAGTCCAAGGAGAACACGGCTCAGATGTAATTGACTTCTACGGCGTATTGCAATCGGTCATTGAGTTCATATATCGACCCAGACGACATACTGTGCTATTCCAATGTAAGTGGTTTGACACTAATGCCAGAAAGAGGAGAATTCAAGTTAGTAATCATCTCACGTCAATTAATGTTCAACGTTGTTGGTACAAGAATGATCCATACATTTTTTGTACGCAAGCACGTTCAGTGATATATATACCTGATCCTAAGTTAGGAACTGGATGGATGGTGGTAGAAAAGTTACAACATAGGGCCATTTGGGACACGCAGGAGAAAGATAGAGTTGACATATCAGATGAAACACAAGAAGTCTCCGGCAATTTTGAAGTTCCTGAACAGATATTTGTTGGACCAACTGTCAACGTTCCTGAAAATATAACATTAACTCGATCTAGTACAGACGTTGAGCTAATTCCTCATTCTGAAGTGAGCGTTGAAGTAGCAAGTGAAGAACAATTTGACACTGAAGATGACTTCGATTCCAGTCACGAATCCTCAAATACCGACGATAATAGTGATTAATTATGAAGTTACAGTATTTGTGATGGATGAATAATTTTATGGATTAATGTATGGTTGTTGATTTTAATTACTCTTTAGAAATAACTATGTAATGAATGAGTTTTTTGTTTCTGAGCCGAGGAAGAAGAGAAGCACTGGTTGCAGGGATGTAAAGGACATTTAGCGTCGATTACTTCGACGCTAAATGTCAATTACTTCGACGCTAATTGTTAGGCGGGTTATTGAAAAATTAGGGTTTTTTTCCGGGAAATTTAATTTTTATGTAGCGTCGAAATACTATATTCGACGCTATATGTCTTACATTTAGCGTCGCCAATTTTATGTCGACGCTATATGTCTTTAATTTCGCGTCGAATACAGTATTTCGACGCTATATGTCTCTACTTTAGCGTCGAATATAGTATGTCGACGCTAATTAAAAATTAAATTTCCCGAAAAAAAACCCTAATTTTTCAATAACCCGCCTAACAATTAGCGTCGAAGTACTGCGACGCTAAAAGTCAATTATTTCGACGCTAAATGTCCTTTAAATCCCTAAAACCACTGCTTCTCTTCTTCCTCGGCTCAGAAGCAAAACTCATTTCTCATTCTCCAACAGTGACGAACGAAGGAAATCAACAGGTAAGTCTCCTTTGTTGATTTAAAATTGTTTATGAGGATGATTTGATGAATTGAGGATGAGTTTGATGATATTATTGATGAAATTGATGAATTTTTTTTGATGAAATTGATGAATTATTTTTTGATGAAATTGATGATGATGATGATGATGATGATTCTGGGCAAGAACAGCAGCATTTGCTGTGTTCTTGCCCAGAACAGCAGCATTTGCTGCTGTTCTTGCCCAAGAACAGCAGCAAATGCTGTTGTTCGTCTTCAAAATCATCATCATCTTTGGTTAATATTTATATAATGTTAAGTTTGAATTTGTGCCCTCTTTGGTTAATTATAACTGTTTGATAAGTTTGAATTCCAGTGAGCTCACGTTCGTGTGGCGTTCTCAAACGCGTTCGAACGGACCAATTCTAGTGAGCAAACGTTCGTATGGCGTTCTCGACCGCGTTCGAACGGACCAATTCCAGTGAGTTCACGTTCGTATGTCGTTCTTTAATATGTTCGAACACCCACTTTACGTTCGAACGCGTTAAAGAACGACATACGAACGTGAACTCACTGGAATTGGTCCGTTCGAACGCGTTCGAGAACGCCATACGAACGTTGCTCACTGGAATTGGTCCGTTCGAACGCGTTTGAGAACGCCACACGAACGTGAGCTCACTGGAATTGGTCCGTTCGAACGCGTTAGAGAACGCCATACGAACGTGTGCATGAGAAGTCGTGTGATTGTGTGCTTCGTGGTTGGTTATATGTATCCCATTGAGTGTGTGACTGTGTGTATGTACGTGTATGATGGAACTCGTAGATTATATGGATAATCAATGCATATGTGAAATGAATGAATGAATTTGAAAACGAAAGTGAGCATTCGATGTTATAAGCGCTTTTGTTAAGTTGTATTGACTTGTATGGATATGTATGTATATGTATAAGAATTTTGGAATTTGATGACGCTAATGCGACGGGTTTTTGCAGATGGCACCGGGCAATCGCAAACGGGCTACCGCGACTCCATCTACATCAGCAAGGGCAACTGGCCCTGGTGATTTCTCTGCTAGCACAGGTGAGTCCAGTACAGTGAAGGGTCGAGGACGCACCCGTGGCCTGGGGTTGGCTAAGTACGTTAAGGCTCACGGTCGTATCCGGATAGAGATATCAGATGATGGACACACTCAAGTCGGACAACATAATTCAGCGTTTAATACAGCCATAGGAGCTACAGCTCGATATGAAGCTCCCCAAAACTACGTATCTTGGAGAAAGATACCGTGGGAGACGAAACTGAACCAGCTATTCCCTTCGCTACTTGTAAGTTTTCGATATTGTTTGTTATTTAACATTTTTATTTTATACTTAGAGTTACTCGAATTTTCATGTAGGAATGGTTCGACTTCGATCTGACCCAAGTGAATGTCCAACAATATATTGACTACCACATGGGGAAAAGTTATAAAGATTATAGAACAAAAGTCTTGAAACCAATATTCGACGAACATGGACCTTCAAATGCTCCACAACACAAACCTGATTTTATAGAGGAACAAGACTGGACATTTTTATGTGAGCTTTGGTCGAGCAAAAAACACGAGGTAAATTTTGAAATAAACGGAAATTTATAATTGTCTTTGTTTTCGGTACTTACAGTGTTCGTGAATACAGGATAAATGTCACGCAAATGCGGAAAATCGAAGTCACTTGCGTTTTAACCACCGTGGAGGTTCGAAGCCATTTATCCAACATCGTGCCGAACATTCTGAGGTAAATATATCCTAACGTAAAATTTAACAGTTAATTGTTTTTACTATCTGGAATAATATTGAATTTATTTTATGTTTATAACAGAGTAGCACATGTGAGGTGCAATCATTTCCAGATTTTTTCCGTGTGACGCATTACAATGACAAGAATAAATGGATAAATGAAGAAGCCGAACGCTGCTATGTAAGTTTCAGTTTTTAAAATAAAATAATTATATTATATATATGTTAAATTTTTCTCAAATTCTAATATTAACTTATTTTTTGAAACAGAACGAAATGATGGAACTCCAACATCAAACTCAGGAGACAGGGACCGACCCCATACCAGATGAGCAGCTGTCGCAATTGGTTTTCAAGAATCAGACAGCTTACAACGTTGGTCTTGGCACTCGTAAGAAGCCAACGTCATCTGCACGCAATAATGGTAATTCGGACAATGTCTCTCTTCGAGACGAGTTAGTCACCACCAAAGACGAGCTGCAGCAGACTAAGGAGAAGCTACAACAGGTCACGGTGGACCACGAGAAGAAGATGATGGACCACGAGAAGAAGATGGAGCAGTTGGAACAGCAACTGCTGGCTTTCCGTCAGATGTTCGAGGCCTCAATGAGTCATGGTGCATCGGGCTCGAGCGTCCCCCCATCACAGTAGCAATTAATTTTATATTTAGTTTTGTATAAACATTTTGAACAAATAGATTTAATATAATATTTCTTTTTCTAAAAAAAATTTCAATATAATATTTCGTCATTAATTACATTTTTTTTCAACTAAATTAAATATTTTAGACCAAAAAATAAGTAAATTACTAATTTTTAAAAAAATTATTTATTTTTAGCGTCGAATATTTCGACGCTAATAGTATACAAAATGGCCGCTGTAAGCGTAATATATTTCTTTTTAAATATATGTTAGCGTCGACTAGTTTCGACGCTAAAGGTGACTTTAGCGTCGACAAATATCGACGCTAATAGTAAAAAACATGGTCGCTATAAGCTAGTTTCGACGCTAAAGGTGACTTTTAGCGTCGACAAATATCGACGCTAATAGTAAAAAACATGGTCGCTATAAGCTTACATATAATACTTTTTTAATATACTTTAGCGTCGAAAGGTTTCGACGCTAAAAGTTTGAATTTTTGCGTCGATATATTTCGTCGCCAAATATAAAATATAGCGTCGAAAATTTACTTTAGCGTCGAAATAAATTGGACGCAGAATACTGTTTTTTAGCGTCGCATTAATTATTTCGACGCTAAAAGTGGTTTTCGTCGACATTTTATCGTCCATTTTTTGCGTCTAATTTTTTCGACGCTAAATATAATTTGCGTCGAAATCGTCACTTATGGCGTCGAAACAATTCGACGCTAAATGGTCTAATTCTTGTAGTGTATAGTTGATTAAATAGTTGGACTTTGTAATCATTATGAATAAATGTAGCCAAAATCGTTTAGTAAATAGTTGGACTATTAAAACAAGATAAATGTGAAAGATTGACATTTTAAAGACATAATCCTAAGGAAAATGTATGTAAATGGTTTTTATTTTCAAATTGGGAATTATTTCAGATGGTCCTGGAAAAATAATAAGTTACTTTAATTTGATAAAATTAACATATTATGCATAAACCCGGATTAAGCAAATAGTAAGCATAATCTTTGGAAGATTTATGTAATGATAACTTTAGTGCTTAATCCATTAAGCTTGTCATAGTAGACTCCTTAATTTCTAAATTAGAACTAAGGATTAGATTCTTAAAGTATGATACAGAAATTGAAGGATCTTCATAAATCTATATTTAGATTTTAGAAGTACTAAATTGCAATAAATAACTCTTGGAGAGTTAATGACTATTCTCAATGAGACAAAGTCAAAATTTACAATTAGGCAAGTAGCGCAAGGTGCACCTTACTTCGATATTCTAGAAACCCGAGGCTTGGCCAAAGGCTACTGGAATATGAAAAGGGCAAAGGCAAAATCATTATAGTCTTCTGGGAAGGTAAAGGACATATCCCAAAATGTCTGCTTAATGTGGCAAACGGGATCGCGGAAGCGTGACTGCCGTTTGGACATAGCAGACATGAAGGAATTGAAGAACGAGCAAGGCTCTGACTTAAAATTTGTTTGTCATATTATGTTCACTACTAGTATTAAAATTGGATTTTAAATACTTAGTGTGGTACATAAATATGAATTGATGTTCATAATCTGTTTTGAACAGGATACTGACTTCAATAGAGATTTGTCTGCAATTTGGAAACGGGACGAAAGTCGCTGTTTTAACCGTAGATACCTAAGTTTAGGAACTACCTTCGGGTATGTACCTAAATTTGGAAACTGTTATAATGTAACTAGTTTGACTAGATACATTATCTCTATATCAGTCTTTGACCAGCTGCGGGTGAACCTTTATATTCTAGAACACTAAAGTGTTTTATTATATAAAGATGATATTGAGATAAACACATTACATGTGAATAACAGAATTTATATTTTGAATATAAATACATCTCAAATATATAACATGACAAGCAAACAGCTCAAACTGATTTGATCAGAAGAAACTGATGTGGCATTGTTGTCTGGGACACAATCAAACAAGACTCGTATATCCACACTTTCGAAGAGTGGGTACTAGGACTGATTTGATTCCATTCAAATAAAGTCTATGAATCTAGTTTATTGGGCAATGTGCCTATAACACTATTTATTTGGTAAAAGTGTAAATGACACCGATCTGTTAGCCCTAGTTCATAGTGAAGCAAGTGGGCCCATGTCTAGCTAGGCTAGATGTGGATATGAATATTTCGTGACCTTTACGGATGTTGCATCGCGTAATGGTTATGTGTTTCTTTTGAAGAACACCAAATCGGAAATTTTATAGTTTCGACACGAAATAGACGAACAGATCGACTAAAGTATTAAACCGTCACGGTAAGACCGTAATGGAAAATACTAGGCAATAAGTTTTAATATACTTGAAAGAGTATAATATTCTTTCAATGAGGACTCCTCCCGGAACACGTCATCCTGACGGTGTGTCCGAACTAAGTAACCGAATTTTGTTGGACATGATAAGGTTAATCATGAGTCGCTCTGAGCTACCATTCCTTCAACGGATAAGTTTTAAACAGTGCAATAACTTATTTTGAATAAGGTTCCATAAAAATCTGTTTGACAGATTTCATATTAGATATGAACAGGAAAGAAACTGGGTTTCACATTCCTGATTATTTGGGCATGCTAGGCATATGTTTGGATGATACAAACTAGAACCCAAATTGGATAAGTGCCCAATTGTAGGTTATCCTAGGGATACCAAAGTATTATACTTATACAACTCACATGAGAAAAATTTAATTTTTGCTCACCATGCAGTTTTCCTAAGAGGAATACCGATATGCAGTGGTAAGTGAGAGGATAGTAAAACTCGATGAAAATCGGAGTAATACTATCCCTGGCACCGATCCTTAATGGAACACAAAATAGTCATCAAGGATGAAACTATTGCCATTAATCTTCGAATACACAAGAACCGCGTAGGTCAGAGAGAGTGAGAAAAAACACTTGGGGTATGTGTTTCTGATCTCACCTCATAAAGATGTCCATCTTATTGAGGTATACCAACTGACTACGTATGAGGAAGTGATACCAGGTATCGACTCCCTAATCATGGCAAAGTGTCATGAATCCGAAATGGATTCCATGTATATCAACAAGTTTGGATACTAGTTGACGTACCGCAAGGCATTGTGCCTATTAGTACTATATAAGTCTTTGAGGAAGACATACATGGAAGGCAACATACCAACGTATAAAGCTAGGCTTTTAGCGAAAAGGTATCGTTATCAATATTGTGTTGATTACGATTCAACCTTTTACCTGTTGCCACAGTAAATCCATTTGGATAATGCTTGCTAAAGCTGCGTGTTTCATTTATGAAATATGATAGCTTAACGGGAAAATAGCTTTCCTGAAAAGGAAATTTTTTGGAGGATGTTTACAACATACTATCGGTTTTGTCGTACTAGAACAAGCAAACAAGGTTTGCAGGTTATTCGATCCATGTTTAGATTGAAGCAAGCATTAGGTTCTTAGAATTATCGTTTAGATATAATTCTGTTAGCAGCAGAGCTAGGCGTCAGCACAGGCTAAAGAATTAATGGTCTCATCAACGATCCAGATATATACTTCGATATTCATCTGATTCGTTCGGATCATACATCGTGGCGATGTGATGATCGAATAAATCGCAACAGACGATAATCATGTAAATCCGCTGACGAAAGGTTTTTCTCAGCAGTTTGAGGCCAACCGTACATAGTTCGGGTGTTAAGACACTCGAGTGACTGGCTATAGGCCAAGTGGGAGATGTTGTGGACAATTATGAACCATAGCGTCACTATTTGTACAGATCATGGTGTTGTTGTACAAATTAACTATGTGACAAAGGAGGATTGCACTCTTATCATTTGTGATTAGATCATCTAGATGTATAAATGATAGGAGGTCCCTGTGATTTGTTCCTGGATTGAGAATGATATGAGACAGATCAATCCACGAAGGATAAATCATTAAATATCCCTAGTCAGAGTATTATCGAGATTGGACATCGATGAATACGTAAAAGACTAGTATTACACTTGTGCGCGTTGTGAGGGCACAACAGCATAGTTCTAATATATTTCGGTATAGGATACTCATGCAAGTGTAATAGGAGGTTGTGTTTTACCGATGGTACGGGAAACAGCTTCGCTCTGGATAGACCCCCTCGGAATTCCATTGGTAGTATAACTATGTGTCTATGGAAGTCCGAAATCAGGGTAGGTGTATTTGATCTTAACCTGAGACTTGCACTGCTAATACTTGCGACAATTAATATACTTTGGTTGCGGTCGTCCAGGGCTTTAACAGGTTCTGTGTATGCCAATGTTGGGTATATTGAGAATCGTAGTGTGTTGGGTGTGATGTCAAGATGGAAGTGTCACTCCAGTCATATGGAATTGATGATCGCGCAGGGATATAGAACTAGTTCTCTAAAAAGGTTGCAACCGTCAGGATAATATGACTTGGTCATGATTATCCGATATTAAAGAGACTAGTTGCTTGTCATCCGATATATGCTTCATACGGGGCAGACACTGTACCAGCCCTAGGCCTTGCATGTGATCATCCGATACTGGATCGAAATACGTAATACTACGTATACTACGCCTGATATAGATCATTTATTCCTGTAAGGATATTTCTGAGAATTGGGTAGGCATGGCGCTTTGCTAGAAGCCAACCTTGTCTTGTAATTCGGTATAAACGTAGTACGAGGTACTTACGTGTTCGAATAGTCTGACGACCGAATTTACTGCCAACATATCCGGGGATCTCATGGGTCACTTCCCGAAGATTCACCGATGACGTATGACTTGCACTTTAATTAATCTGAGATTAATAAGATGAAAGAGAAAATTAATTTGGGATTAATTGCGGAGATATTTTATCTGAGATAAAATATCAATTAAAGAGAGATAACGATAATTTGGAATTAATCGATTATTAATATATTTGATATATTAAACGAAATTGGATTTCGACGCGGAATTGAAATTAGATTTTAATTCGGGCGAACGAATTAATTTAGAATTAATTCGTTAGCGACGTGAATAGTGACTTCGCTAGCGTAATCATTTAATTACGTCGTAACGGAAAAATTCTTTAATTTGGAATTAGCGAACCCGAGCCCGGGACTGTTTGCGAGCGCATTCGCATTTCGAATTCGAGTACGGCACGTAAGTAAAATCAAGCGTCAAATCGCTAGTCACATCAAGCGTCAAATCGCTAGTCACATCAAGCATCAAATCATGTCACTTTGAGTGATATGACAATTTGATTGATTGATGTGATTGATTGATGGTGGTGGTTGATAGCTTTAATTGTTTGACTTTTTTAAAGCAAATATTTGGTATATGATTTTAGAAATCAATTACCAAAAATCAATTACACATTTATCTCTCTCTCTCCTCCATTTCTTCTCCATCTCTCACGCCCATGTAGGGCTTTTTCTTCTGGTTTTTGGCAGTCCACTGTCGAGTTTCAAGAAGAAAATGGGAAGCTTAGAGTCGCGATTTTGTGGCAAAATCGGGAGTGCTAGCACACTACGAAGTCATGCGAAGGTGATAGGGAAGTCCACCCATGAGCCGGGAGTAGTTTGACGAAGATTGAAGCTTGTTCAAGGACCTCAAAAACCGAAAATGGAGGGCTGCAGATCAGTCACTGCCGAGCAGTCCATGGAGGCAGAATTTCAGTTTTGTTGTTTCGCGCGTCGCTCACCGATCGATGTCAGTATTCCGTGACTTTCTCGATTGTATTCACACATGTTCATTCTTGTTTATTGATCCTTAGGACCTTAGTAAACTCCAACAGTGTGGGCTATACTCACAAAACGAATCCCTAAACGATTTAGAGATATCAAACACACTTAGTTTTGTTTTTCTTCTTATTGTTCTTCAATTGTGTTTTTCAATTTTTGAGAGAATAGAGAAGAAGAAGAAGATGCCTAGGGTTGCAAGAATGGGAGAGCTCCCAAAAAAGAAAATCAAATATTCTTTTTATACTTAGGTGAAATTATTTCCAAAATAAATCAACTAATCTCATCCCCATAAGGTGAAATTCGGCCAAGGCATAATTTTATCAATTAATTTTGTAACATGTAATATTAATATCCATAAAGGAATTATATGTTACAAAAAATAATTAGTTATTACCTTTTCAAAAGGGTGTATTACTAAAACCAAAGCCAAGGATTTATTGTTTCCAAAACAATCAAAATCTTCCCCTTATTGCATTAGAGAATTCGGCCATGCAAGGAATAAAATAATTTTTTTTTGTAACATCAAGTCTTTAATTCCATAATTAAAAGATATGTTACAAAATCAAATAGTTACTACCTTTCAAAAAGGTGTAACTTCCAAATTAATGCCAAGGGTTTCCAAAAACCCAAATTTGGGATTTCCAAGTTTAGCCTTCATTAAATTATATCATATATAATTTAATTATTAACAATAAATAATTATCATATAATCAGTTATTATATTAATCATATAATACCATTTAATATATAGTTCTAAGTGTGACTTAATTAATATTATTAATCATATTAATAATATTTATTCTTTTGTAAGTATATAATTGGACAATCCAATTATGCTAAATCCGCTATAGTATATTGAACTAGCACGGGGACCAAATGGACCTACGGTTCCGAGCTCCAATAATCTCGAAATATTAATTAAGCTCTTAATTAAATATTCTGAATTATTAACTCCGGGTTATTCCACTAAAAACCCGAAGTTGCATTCTCGTTGCCGCAGATGATATATTAAGCCGAACTAAGTCGATGTCCACCGATATAGTCATTACATATGAATTGACCCTTCACGAGTATCTCGTAATTAGAGTCGGGTCATAATGTCCGTTATACCCCTCTAATTATTTTTACCTTAAGTACCATTGATTCTCTAATGAACGATTTATTCATAACTATTATGAATTTTAATCTTTCTATTCGTAATAGAGAAACTTGAGCGCTCAAATCTTTCAAGTACCGAATCAACCCTTAAGAAAGATACTCATCTACTTCTCGCAAGAAGGAGTGAACTCCATGTCTATACAAAATGTTCACAGCTACAAAATAAACTGTACCCCCAAAGTACGTAGCTATTGGTCGGGACTGCTACACCAACCTCACCTTTGTAAATCAAAGGATACAGCCTGTCATGCAGGAGTTCGTAGTACACTCAGGATTAAGATCAATCCAAATATGACCATCTAGTAGATTGAAATGACTTTCTTAGCTTAACAGATATTATAAGAATGTCATTTCCATCTGGGTTCAGTCCTATATGATCGCATCATACAAGCTGCATTCATTCTCATGTCTCTACATGGACGATCCAGATCAAGATCGCCCTACAAATATAGAATGGACCGCAGCTATATATAAACCACAAACAAAGTACCCGTTTTGTTTGCTCCCTATGGACTATTTAAGATTACTAACTTCAGACTTAAATCCTCTTGTGTATGACACTCATACACTAAGTCTGAAGGTACATAAGTAATCTAGGGTATTTAAGATGATATATAATATGAGAAAATTAAACAAATAATTTGATAAATGAATAATGCATCGTTTTATTTCAAAACACATAAAATCATTTACATCACATGTAGCTCTAGGGCATACATATTTTTTTTTCAAAACACATAAATCCATGGTGGAGTCAGCAATACAAGATTGCTTTATACTCCTCCATACTATGGCCCCACCATATAGGGTGAACATTGATCCAGATGTAGATTTCCTAGAATTGACATCTGTTTGAAAATCAGAATCTGTATATCCCCTTAGGATTATGTCCTCACCGGAATACACAAGCATATAATCTCTCGTTCTCTTAAGATACTTGAGAATGTGTTTCACAACCACCCAGTGATCCAATCCTGGGTTTGACTGAAACCTACTAACTACTCCCACTGCAAAACAGATGTCCGGTCTCGTGCATAACATAGCATACATGAGACTACCAACTGCTGAGGCGTATGGGATATGTCTCATTTCCTCAACATTTTGAGGTGTCTTAGGAGACTGTTCATTTGACAAATGAATTCCATGACGATAAAGCAGATTGCATTTCTTGGAATTCTGTATCCCAAATCGTACAAGGATCTTGTCGATATAGGATGCCTGAGACATAGCTAACAGTCGTTTCTTGTGATCCCGAAGTATCTGAATCCCAAGAATATAACTGGCCTCTCCCAAATCTTTCATTTGTAATTGATTAGCTAGCCAGGTTTTCACGTCTGATAATATCCTTACATCATTCCCAATGAGTCAAATATCATCGACGTATAAAATAAGAAAAACCACCTTCCCGTCAATGATGCGCTTGTATACACAAGGCTCATCAACATTCTGCTCAAAGTCATAAGACTTGATTGTGGTATCAAATCTTATATTCCAAGATCGAGATGCCTGCTTGAGTCCATAAATGGACCTTTTCAGCTTGCAAACCTTTTGCTCTTGACCTTGGGCGAGGAACCTCTCTAGTTGTATCATATAGATACTCTCATCAAGATTTCCATTCAAGAATGCAGTCTTGACATCCATTTGCCAAATTTCATAGTCATAATATGCGGCAATGGATAGAAGAGTGCAGATGGATTTAAGCATGGCTACTGGCGAGAAAGTTTCCTCATAGTCAACTCTCTCTTTCTGGGTATAACCTTGAAGGTCTTACCTTCCCATCTGATCCCCTCTTCCTCTTGTAGATCCATTTGCAACCTATGGGTTTCACCCCATCAGGTTGGTCTACAAGTTACCAGACTGAGTTGGAGTACATGGACTCCATCTCTAGGTTCATGGCTTTGAGCCATTTCACTTTGTCAGAATTATCCATTGCACTACGATAGGTCAATGGATCATCTACGCCATCGCTGGATGCGACAACTTGTGCCTCTCCAACCCTAAGGTAGCGATCAGGTTGTCGTACAACCCTCCCACTACGTCTAGGCGGTAGATCATTCTGAAGAGCTTGCATCTGACTCTCAGATGTTGAAGGTGCTATGTATTTGTCAACTTTCGTTGACGATGAAGTGCTGGTCGAACCAGCAAGTAACTCATCGAGTAACACCTTACTTCGAGGTTTGAACTCCCTCATATAGTCCTTCTCTAGAAACGTAGCATTTGTCGATACAAATACTTTGTTATCATCAGGACTGTAGAAGAATCTACTCCTAGTCTCCTTAGGATAGCCTACAAATAGTCACACCTGAGAACGTGGCTCCAACTTTGTGGTCTTATTCTTCAGCACATGTGCTTGACACCCCAATATGCGGAAATGTCGTAAACTAGTTTTACGACCATTCCACAACTCTAAGGGAGTCTTAGGAACAGACTTAGATGGAACTACATTAAGGATATGCATTGCAGTTTGCAGTGCATATCCCTAGAACGAACTAGGTAGTGAGCTATAACTAAACATAGATCTTATCATGTCTAGTAGGGTCCGATTTCTCCTCTCTGCAACACCATTTTGCTGTGGTGTTCCAGGCGCTGTGAGCTGGGATATTATCCCATGTTCAACTAAGAATTCCTCGAAATCTCTTTTAAGGTATTCCCTTCCACGATCCGATCGTAGAGCTTTGATTGTCTTACCTAATTGGTTCTCAACCTCAGCACGATACTCTTTGAACTTTTCAAAGGTATCTGATTTGTGATGCATTAGGTAGACATACCCATATCTTGAATAATTGTCAATGAATGTGACGAAGTATTCATAACCACCTCGGGCTCTTACATTCATCGGTCCGCAAACGTCCGAATGTATTAGCTCAAGTGGTTGACTGGCTCTTATACCTTTTCCTGTAAAAGGTCTCTTGGTCATTTTTCCTTCTAAATAGGATTCACAAACTGGTAAAGTCCTGAGCTTTAACTGGTTTAAGGCTCCGTTTTTTATCAATCTATTTATCTGGTCAAGGTTGATATGACCGAGTCTAAGAAGCCATAGATATGTGCCTTCATGATAAATCTTTGGCCGTTTAGTTTTAGGTTTCACAACCTTAAACATTTCAGTATTGAGCAGTGACCTATGTGTTAACGGTCTTAACACATACAAGTTATTTTCTGAGTTTCATGTGCATATAGTTAATCCATTTCTACCAATAATAACCAGGTTGCTATTAAAAGAAACTGAATAACCATCATCCAAAAGTTAGAAACGGAAATCAAATTCCTGCGAAAACCAGAATGAATAACACATTGTTCAAATTTAAATAACTATTATTCATGAAATTTAAACTAGAAAATCCACTGCTCTTGCTGAAACGACATCCCCTGTCCCGACCCTCATGGTGTAGTCACATTCAGCAAGGTCCCTGTTGGGAAAATCTACGGTCCGGTGAGGATCGAATAAAGCGATGAAACATACATGTGAATACACGAAGAAGTTGCGGTATACTTACATCGATCGGTTGAGGCGATGCGGAGAAGAACAAAACTTTTCTGCCCTCCTTGGAAGCTCACGGCAACATGCAGTTTTTGTGCTCTCCAATTTTTCGGCAATCATCAAATTCCAAGTGTGCTCCAAGCTCCAAGCTTCATTTGGTGATTCCTAGCTCACAAGTGGGTTTCCGTATCACCTTTGTATGTCTCCATTGTGTGCTAGCACTCTTGATTTTTGCCACAAAAATCATCAATTGCTTATCCTTCAACTCACGGTGATGACAGTGAAAAGAAGAAAAAAAATCAACCCATGGTCGAGAGAGAGAGGAAGAAATTGAGAGAGGAGAGTTGTGTGATGGGTGTTGGAAATGTGTATCTAATACACATAAACGAATTTCCAAATTCATTTACCAAAAATTTGGCTTTCCAAAAGTCAAAGGTTTAATGCCAACCAACTCCATCAACTATTCACATCACTCAAGTGACAAGTTGTCACATCAATCAAATTGACAAGTGATTTGACGCTTGATGTGACTTGTGGACCGCACTCGAATTCGAAATGCGAGTGCGCTAGCAAACATTCCCGGGTTCGGGTTCGAGAATTCCAAATTAACGAATTTTTCGTTGCGACGTAATTAAATAATTATGCCCAGCAAAATCACTACTAATGTTGCTAACGAATTAATTCTAAATTAACTCATTCGCCCGAATTAAAATCTAATTTTAATTCCATGTCGAAATCCAATTTCGTATAATATATCGAATATATTATTTTATCGATTAATTCCAAATTAATCGTTTTCTCTCTTTATGTAATATTTTATCCTAGATAAAATATCTCCGTAATTAATCCCAGATTAATTTTCTCTCTCATCTAATTAATCCAAGATTAATAAAGTGCGAGTCATACGTCATCGGTGAATCTTCGGGAAGCGACCCATGAGATCCCCAGATATGTTGGCAGTAAATCCCGTCGTCGGACTATCCGAACACGTACGTACCTAGTACTACGTTCGTACCGATTTACAAGACAAGGTTGGCTTCTAGCAAAGCGCCATGCCTACCCAATTCTCCAGAAATATCCTTACAGGAATATGTGATCTATATCAGGCGTAGTATACGTAGTATTGCATATTTCGATCCAGCATTGGATGTCACGTGCAAGGCCTGGGGTTGGAAATGTGTCTGCCCCGTACGAAGCACATATCGGATCTCTGGTAACTAGTCTCTATATCGGATAAACATGACCTACTCATTTTATCTCGATGACTGGAGTACATAAGAGAACCAGTTCCGTATCCTGCGTGATCATCATCTCCACTATGACTGGAGTGATACTTCCATCTCGACATCACACCCAATACACTACGATTCTCAATATACCCAGCAAAGGCGTACACAGAACCTGTTAAAGCCCTGGACGACCAAAACTAAAGTATATTGATTGTCGCAAGTATTAGCGGTGCAAGTCTCAGGTTAAGACCAAATACACCTACCGTGATTCAGACTTCCATAGACACATAGTCATACTACCAATGGAATTCTGAGGGGTCTATCCAGAGCGAAGCTGTTTTCCGTACCATCGATAAAATACAACCTCCTACTACACTTGCATGAGTATCCTATACCCAAATATATGAGAACTATATCGTTATGCCTTCACAACGCACACAAGTGTAATACTAGTCTTTTACGCATTATCGATGACCAATCTCGATAACACTCTGACTAGGGATATTTAATGATTAAACCTTCATGGATTGATACTGTCTCATATCATCTCAATCCAGGAACTAATCATATGGACCTTTCATCATTTATACATCTTGGTGATCTAATCACAAATGATAAAAGAGCAATTTCCTTTGTCACATAGTTAATTTGTACAACAACACCATGATCTGTACAAATAGTGACGCTATAGGTCATAACTGTCCAACAATCTCCCACTTGGCCTATAGCCAGTCACTCATGTGTCCTACACCCGAACTATGTATAGTTCGCTCAAACTTCTGCTGAGGAAAGGCTTTCGTCAGCGGATTTGCATGATTATCATCTGATGCTATTTATACGATCATCACATCGCCACGATGTATGATCCGAACGAATCAGATGAATAGTTGAAGTATATATATGGATCGTTGATGAGACCATTAATTCTTTAGCCTGCGCTGTAGCCTAGCTCAGCTGCTAACAGAACTATATCTAATCTAATTAGATTTGTTATCGACCCAAATGGCTTCTATTGCTTCCTCAGCTGCAGCAATAATCCACTTTTGTTGTTTATGCGGTAACAGTAACTTGCTTGGAAGATTTCCAGCTCACTGTTCCGTTATTCAAACTTTATAGTACCGTTGTTACGACTTACAGTGGTTTTATCGGTTAGGAAACTTGCAACGGTGAACCCAGTCACTTCAAGATCTCTTCTCCATAGTATAAGACAGCATCATTAGTTCCTCTAAGATACTCAAGGATATTCTTAACTTCAATCCTATGACTATCACTTGGATTGGCCCAATTGTGAATCCATATGCTCAAAGCGTATGAGACACCAAGTCGCGTACATTTATTAATGTACGATTTCTCAGAGAGTATTAACAACTTTTAGATCTATCCCAGTAGATCTTTATTCCTAGAATAAAGGTTGTTTCTCCCAAGAATTCTACGGAGAATTTTCATGAAAGCCAATCTTTCACCGATTATATTATGGGAATATCATTTCCAAGAAATGACATGTCATTATTACTTAGGACATTCATTGTCAGTGCGCTCCACTAACCTCCTTATATACACAAGAATCATTTTCGTTTTGAATTAAATCATACACCATTATGATTACATCAAAATGATAATTCCAAGAACTCTATGCTTGCTTCAATCCATCCATGGATCGAATAACTTGCAAACCTTGTTTGCTCTTTATGATACGACAAAACCGTCAGGATGTTGTAAACATCCTCCAAGGGTTTCCGTTAAGGAAAGCGGTTTTGGCATCTAGCTGCCACATTTCATAAATGAAACATGCAGCATATGCAAGCATTGTCCAAATGGATTTAACGTGGCAACATGTAAATGGTTTCGTCGTAATCGACACAATGTTGATAACGATACATTTCCGCTACAAGCCTAGCTTAGTACGTTGGTATGTTTCCTTCCATGTATGTATTCCTTGAAGACTTCTATAGTACCAATAGGCACAATGCCTTGCAGTACAACAACTAGTATCCAAACATAGTTGGTATACATGGAATCCATTTCGGATTTCATGGCACTTTGCCATAATAGGGAGTCGATACCTTGTATCACTTCCTCATATGTAGTTAGTTAGTATTCCTCAATAAGATTGACATCTTAACGAGGTGAGATCAGAAACCCATACCCCATGTTGTTTTTTGACTCTCTCCGACTTACGTGGTTCTTATGTATCGAAGATTATTGGTATAGTTTCATCCTTGATGAACTATTTGTGGTCCATTAAGGACTCGGTGCCTGGAATAGTATTACTCTGATTTTCATTGAGTTTTACTTTCCTCCCACTTACCACTGCATATAGGTATTCCTCTTAGGAAAACCGCATGGTGAGCAACAATTACATTGTTCTCTTGTGAGTTGTATAAGTACTATACTTTGGTTTCCCTAGGATAACCTACAACTTAGGCACTTATCCAATTTGGGTTCTAGTTTGGTATCATCCAAACATATGCCTAGCATACCCAAATCTTCAGGGATGAGAAAACATGGTTTTTTTCCTATTCATATCTAATATGAAGTCTGTCAAACAGATTTTATGGAACCTTATTCAAAATAAGTTCTGCACTGTTTAATGCTTATCCATTGAAGGAAATGGTAGCTCAGAGCGACTCATGAATAACCTTATCATGTCCAACAAAATTCGTTTCTCAGTTCGGACACACCGTCAAACTGACGTGTTCCAGGAGGAGTCCTCATTGAAAGAATACTATACTCTTTCAAGTATATGAGAAACTTATTGCTTAAGTATTTTCATCATGGTCTAACCGTGACGGTTTAATACTTTAGCCGATCTGTTTGTCTACTTCGTGTCAAAACTGTAAAAGTTCCGATTCGATTCGTATTTCGAAGAAACACATAACCATAACGCGATGTCACATCCGTAAAGGTCACGAAATGTTCATATACATCTTTAGCCTAGCTAGACATGGGCCCACTTGCTTCACTATGAACTATGGCTAACAGATCGGTGGCATTTTACACTTTTACCAAGTAAAGGTGTTTTAGGCACTTTGCCCAATAAACTAGATTCGTAGACTTTATTTGAATAGAATCAAATTAGTCCTAGTACCCACTCTTCGAAAGTGTGGATATACGATCTTGTTTAAATGTGTCCCAGACAACAATGCCACATACAAGTTTCAACCTGATCAAATCAGTTTGAGCTATTTGTTTGTCATGTTATACGTGTGAGATTTTTTATATTCTAAATATAAATTCTTTATTCACATCTAATGTGTTTATCTCAATATCATCTTTATATAATAAAACACTTTAGTGTTCTAGAATATAAAGGGATACCCGCAACGGTTTAAACCCTGATATAGAGATAATGTATCTAGTCAAACTAGTTACATTTTAACAGTTTCCTAATTTAGGTACACACCCGAAGGTTAGTTCCTAAACTTAGTTATCTACGGTTAAAACAGTGACTTTCGTCCCGTTTCCGATTCGCAGAGAAATCTCAACTGAAGTCAGTATCCTGCTTATCAGCAGATTCTGCACACCAGTACATATTTATGTATCACACTAAGTATCTAAAATCCAATTTTAATACTAGTAGTGAACATATTTATGACAAACATATTTGAAGTCAGTGCCTTGCCTCGTCTTCAATTCCTTCATGTCTGCTTTGTCCAAACGGCAGTCACGCTTCGGCGATCCCGTTTGCCACATTTTAGCCAGATATTTTGGGATATGTCCTTTATCTTCCCAGAATATTATAATGATTTTACCTTTGCCATTTTCGACACTCCAGAAGCCTTCGGCCTAGCCTTGGCCTTCTGGGATGTTGAAGTAAAGTGCGCCTTGCACTTCTTGCCTTATTGCAAACTTTTGGCTTTATCTCCTTGAGAATAGCCATTAACTCTCCAAGAGTTTTCTATTGCAATTTAGTACTTCTAAAATCTAAAGATAGATTTATGAAGATCCTTCAATTTCAATATCATACTTTAAGGATCTAATCCTTAATTCTGACTAAGAAATTAAGGAGTCTATTTGGCAAGTTTATTGGATTAAGCACTAAGGTTATCATCACATGAATATTCCAAATATCATGCTCTACTATTTGCTTAACTCCGGGCTTAGGCCTAATATGTTATTTTATCAAATAAAGTAACTTATTAGTTTCCAGGACCATCCTGAAATTTTATTCCCAATTTGAAAAATAAAGTCGTTTAAAACATTTTTCACCCAAGATTATGTTTTAAACACTAATCTTTCAATTTATCTTGATTCTAATAGTCCAACTATTTAATCAACGATTTTTAGGTACTATTTATTATAATGATTACTATAGTCTAACTATATAATCAACTATAATTTAATTGATTAATTCAAATATATTGATTACTATAATCCAATTATATAATCAACTATAAATGAAATAGTTTGAATACAGTCCAACTGTTTAATTAAAACAACTATTAAATATTAGTCCAACTAATAATTAATTTATTAGACGAATAATTGAAATGAGCGCGTATGGCAAGTAACTAAATGAATATTGCAAATTTAATACTTGCCTCCCACTATTTTTCGGCGAGCCTCTAACCCTCTGTCGAGTACTCGGGAAACCTTGTTTCCTAGTGGGCTAGGATCCCGTTAAATAACACACAATCTTGACTTTGGCCAACAAATTGTATGATATTAACTAGGTAGATCTCTAAGATCAATTGGATCTCATCCAATTCCTAGATCCAGTAGGTGGACATCCAAGTCCGAAACATATATCTTATATATGCCAATATATCCAATATATTGCCTAACCTTTTTTTCCTCTGAATCAACTAAGCCTTGGCTTTGGCACAACAAAATTAGTGATCCCAGTTAAGCGGAACCCATTGACCTTGGAAAGCTTCGTAATCAATGTCGATGGATAAGAAGTGATCTTGACTTTGGCCAACAAATCACAACTTGGACAAGACACTGATATGGAACAAAGCCTTCATGATTCAAACACATCCTCGACGGACAAAGGCCTTGACTTTGGCCAACAAACCAATGCCAGTCTTGGATCTTGAGTAAGAATCACTCAATGGAAGGAAAAACGCTTAATATTTTGTGAGGGTTTTTCGCGTGCAAATTGGCAACCAATTTATTATCTTTGTTAAGGTCTCATCATTATACACCCTTAAACATGCATTCTAAACACATAATAAGGCGCGTAAATAAATAATAATGATATGCGGATTGATACTTTACACATTGTTCCTAGAATAAATCTCTCTCTTTCCTCTCTCCCGCTAGCACAATTATTGCTTCTACCCGTTACATAACGCTTCTAAAGAAACCTCATTTACATTGAGGGGAATAGGTGAGAAGAGATATACAAAGAGTAAGGAGGTAATAGGTTGGAAACGCAGGTCCAATTAATAAATTCTAAATTTATTACAACAATTTCCAAAATTGCCCCACCCATCTAATATCCATCCGATATACATTATTCATGCATCGCAACCATGTATTCACACAAGCATGTTATCAATCAATCTAATCCAATTAATTAATCTGATAATTAATGACCATCCAATGTTCAAACAACGATTTGATTTTGCGCGAGTCCAACTCGTTTTGCGAATAAGTACTCAAAGTACAAATTCTTGAATTAAATTAAACTACAACATTAAATCCAATTTAATTTGCATTTAATACTAATTCATTATTTAATTCCAAATTAAATATTACACTTTTTAACGTACCTTTACGACTTAGATTCTAAATCTAACCGTTACAGGTCTCAAAGCCCGATTAACATCCAATGTTAATTTAATTAAAGTCCAATGGGCTTTCAATTAATTTCATAAAGCATGGACTTTTGGTCAACTTGGGTCAAACCCAAAGACTAAAGCCCATTTAAAGGAATCACCCTTATATGCCTAGAAACCAATTTAGGCCCAATTAAAGTTAAAGGTCCATTAGTCATAATTGGACTTTATGGAAATGGTTTTGGGCCCAATTGGATCCAACCAATTTAGCCTAAACCCATCTTGGTAACTACCAAGCCCATTTAAGCCCAATTACAACCTTTTAGGCCCAATTCCAAAATAAGCCCAACATAATTAAATTCCAAAATTCCAATTTCACAATTTAATTACTAAAAGTGTATAGCATAATTAATTACCCAAATCAATATTTCCAAAACATCAATTAGCCTAATTAATCATGCTTATTATCAACAATTAGTGTCCAACACAATTTATTAAAATCAACTCATTTACATGCTCATATTGTCTCGGCAATAAGGGGAATTTTTGTTCAATTTCAAATTCAATCCAATTAATTTTCAAATCAACAATTCCCAATTGATTTCATGTCATCCAAAGAATCAAAAATCAAAAATACCAAGACCATTTAGGGTTCTATACCTCTCGGCCAAGCAAAAATATTGGGCAAAAATTGATCCAATCAAATTTTCATGAAATTGATCCAATCCAACTTCAATTAAACATCATTCAAGCATACTCAATCAATTAATTTTATCAAATCATGCTCAAATACAATTTACCTAATTTTAACCCTAAGTTCAAGTTTCATGCTCAACTTCGCTCTGATACCATTGTTGGGAAAATCTACGGTCCTGAGGATCGAATAAAGCGATGAAACATACATGTGAATACACGAAGAAGTTGCAGAATACTTACATCGATCGTTGAGGCGATGCGGTGAAGAAAAAAACTTTTCTGCCCTCCTTGGAAGCTCACGGCAACATGCAGTTTTTGTGCTCTCCAATTTTTCGGCAATCATCAAATTCCAAGTGTGCTCCAACCTCCAAGCTTCATTTGGTGATTCATAGCTCACAAGTGGGTTTCCCTATCACCTTTGTATGTCTCCATTGTGTGCTAGCACTCTTGATTTTTGCCACAAAAATCATCAATTGCTTATCCTTCAACTCACGGTGATGACAGTGAAAAGAAGAAGAAAAATCAGCCCATGGTCGAGAGAGAGAGGAAGAAATTGAGAGAGGAGAGTTGTGTGATGGGTGTTGGAAATGTGTATCTAATACACATAAATGAATTTCCAAATTCATTTACCAAAAATTTGGCTTTCCAAAAGTCAAGGTTTAATGCCAACCAACTCCATCAACTATTCACATCACTCAAGTGACAAGTTGTCACATCAATCAAATTGACAAGTGATTTGACGCTTGATGTGACTTGTGGACCGTACTCGAATTCGAAACGCGAGTGCGCTCGTAAACACTGCCGGGTTCAGGTTCGCTAATTCCAAATTAACGAATTTTTCGTTGCGACGTAATTAAATAATTATGCCTAGCAAAATCACTATTCACGTTGCTAACGAATTAATTCTAAATTAACTCGTTCGCCTGAATTAAAATCTAATTTTAATTCCGCGTCGAAATCCAATTTCGTATAATATATCGAATATATTATTTTATCGATTAATTCCAAATTAATCGTTTTCTCTCTTTATATAATATTTTATCCTAGATAAAATATCTCCGTAATTAATCCCAGATTAATTTTCTCTCTCATCTAATTAATCCCAGATTAATAAAGTGTGAGTCATACGTCATTGGTGAATCTTCGGGAAGCGACCCATGAGATCCCCGGATATGTTGGCAGTAAATCCGGCCGTCGGACTATCCGAACACGTACATACCTAGTACTACATTTGTACCGATTTACAAGACAAGGTTGGCTTCTAGCAAAGCGCCATGCCTACCCAATTCTCCAAAAATATCCTTACAGGAATATGTGATCTATATCAGGCGTAGTATACGTAGTATTGCGTATTTCGATCCAGCATCGGATGTCATGTGCAAGGCCTGGGGCTGGAAATGTGTCTGCCCTGTACGAAGCACATATCGGATCTATGGTAACTAGTCTCTATATCAGATAAACATGACCTAGTCATTTTATCCCGATGATTGCAGTACATAAGAGAACCAGTTCCGTATCCTGCGTGATCATCATCTCCACTATGACTGGAGTGATACTTCCATCTCGACATCACACCCAATACACTACGATTCTCAATATACCCAGCAGAGGCATACACAGAACCTGTTAAAGCCCTGGACGACCAAAACCAAAGTATATTGATTGTCGCAAGTATTAGCGGTGCAAGTCTCAGATTAAGACCAATACACCTACGTTGATTCGGACTTCCATAGACACATAGTCATACTACCAATGGAATTCCGAGGGGTCTATCCAGAGCGAAGTTTTTTCCGTACCATCGGTAAAACACAACCTCCTACTACACTTGCATGAGTATCCTATACCAAAATAGTGACGCTATGGGTCATAACTGTCCAACAATCCATCCATGAATCAAGTAGCTGCAGAGAAGAACAAACATGGTTAGTGGCTCCAGAATCAACAATCCAAGCGAATTTATCATCCTCCACTATTAGAGATTCAATAACTAGTAAATCATATTTACTTGTTTCCTTTTTCTCCTTCAGCTCGGCAAGGTATTTACGACAATTCCTTTTCCAATGCCATTCTTGTTGCAGTGGAAACATTTTCCTTTGGGCTTGGCATCCTTTGAGCCTTTCTTGTTTTTCTTCTTCTTCATGGGCTTTCCTTTAGCCTTCCCAGTGCTTTTCTTCTTCATCTTTGCAGATTTAGAAGATTCGGCAACATTTGCATCTGCACTGGACTAAGAGGATCCACAAGCATGGACTCGTAATGGGTGAGCTCATTAAGCAATTGGGTGAAAGTAAAAGTCAACTTGTTCATAACATAGTTGATTTTAAACTGCAGGAAACTCCTCGGAAGAGTTTCCATAATCATGGTCACCTGACTACGCTCGTCAATACGAGCTCCATGGGTTTCAGCAGTGTTGAGATATGCCATCATCCTTAAGACGTGCTCTTGGACTGATGTCCCATCCTTCATCCTAGCAGTCATCGCTGAAACCATGGCCTCATGGCGTTGACGCTCCGAAGGCTGCCCAAACATTCCCTGCAATGACTCCATAATCTGAGATGCTAGAGCCATAGGTTCATGCTTTGCAGCAAGAACCTCAGACATCCCTGCTAGCAAGTAGCAGCGGGCTTTCTCATTTGCTGCGACCCATTTCTGGTAGGTATCGCGCACAGCTTGGCCAGCATTTCTGGCCGGCTGGGGAGGACTCTCCTCCGTCAGGACAAATTTTAGGTCTTCACAGACCATGATAGCGTTCATGTTACTTTTCCACTTAACATAGTTTTCTCCCGTTAGTTTGTCGTTTGAGAGTATGGAAATAATTGGAGAAACCATGGCTGAAAAATAAAATAAACATGCATTTTACATTCATTCATCGCATATTAAAATCATCAAATAATTTTAGCATAAAATTAAACATGATGCATGAACCATGAATAATGAATTAGAAACCTAAGAGAATTACTATGCCACGGAAATCTGTCATCCCACAAGTAAGTGCCGCCGTAGGGTAGGTCAAGTACTTGCATGATAGATCGAGAAAATCTCATTTAATTTAATAAATACTGGAACAACTCTTATTCCTAAATTAACCAACTATTGTTTCATTCGATCAAGGAATTTTATTAACAGTTAATTATTCCTTTGTGAGTGTAACCTATCATTTCGGGATTCTTGGACTTAACGAGTGAAGTGCCGCCGTAGGGTAGGTCAGTTCACAAGATACATCTAGAATCCATATCCTCTCGGAACCCAAACTTGATATTGACTCAAATGGACACCATCCGTAGGGGGACGAAAACAAAGCCATCTCGAGGAGCCTTTTGAATCTCACTTTTTTGGACTAACAACGGAGATCGCGGGATATACTGGCGTATATCCCTCTCCCACTCACTATTTTAAAAAATAAGGTTTCTATCTAAAATATCTAATATTTTATTTTAACTAGTGTGGATAAATTTATGGCGGCTAAATCATAGTTTTTATTTACACTAGTTTGTCATAAGTGAGCTAATTAATTTTATCTATTAAAATCATATCACTATTATTTCATTAGTCTCTACTAATAGCTTTCCTCGCGCAGCGGAAGCGATTAGGCACACGGATCGGACTTGAAAATTTTTTCTGCTTTCCCTTTCCTTTTGCCGAATCTGACCAGCAGGTATACTAAAATTTTGCTTCTGTTTCGGACAAGATTTCAGCCCCGGAATACCCCCGAAACAGCCCCCCGAACTGCAGTGAAAAACTGGACTGTTTTGGACTCGTTACACAACATAACTGCACACAAATCAGTCCCCTATTTGCGTGAACTGCAAGGTGTATAAGGTCTGATTTTTCCACTAAAAAACAATCTCAACTAAGCCCCAAAATATCCCCAAAGTTTTTCCCAAAAACCCGAATTAAAACAAAACAAAACAAGCCCCGAAACGAGTAACCAAGGAGCGACAATGAGGTGAAATAAAGCCTCACTGCCGTGACCTATAACATTAGAGGAATAAGATGATTTGTTCGTCAGCACAAAGTCTTCCGTGCTATGACTCGTTACCAACGGAAAGTAGTGTGGGCTACACTCACAAAACGAATCCCTAAACAATTTAGAGATATCAAACACACTTAGTTTTGTTTTTCTTCTTATTGTTCTTCAATGGTGTTTTTCAACTTTTGAGAGAATAGAGAAGAAGAAGAAGAAGATGTCTAGGGTTGCAATAATGGGAGAGATCCCAAAAAGAAAATCAAATATTCTTTTTATACTTAGGTCAAATTATTTCCAAAATAAATCAACTAATCCCCTCCCCATAAGGTGAAATTCGGCCAAGGCATAATTTTATCAATTAATTTTGTAACATGTAATATTAATATCCAAAAAGTAATTATATGTTACAAAAAATAATTAGTTATTACCTTTTCAAAATGGTGTAATTACTAAAACCAAAGCCAAGGATTTATTGTTTCCAAAACAATCAAAATCTTCCCCTTATTGCATTAGAGAATTCGGCCATGTAAGGAATAAAATAAAAAAAATTTGTAACATCAAGTCTTTAATTCCATAATTAAAAGATATGTTACAAAATCAAATAGTTACTACCTTTCAAAAAGGTGTAACTTCCAAATTAATTCCAATGGTTTCCAAAAACCCAAAATTTGAGATTTCCAAGTTTAGCCTTCATTAAATTATATCATATATAATTTAATTATTAACAATAAATAATTATCATATAATCAGTTTTATATTAATCATATAATACCTTTTAATATATAGTTCTAAGTGTGACTTAATTAATATTATTAATCATATTAATAATATTTATTCTTTTGTAAGTATATAATTGGACTATCCAATTATGCTAAATCCGCTATAGTATATTGAGCTAGCACGGGGACCAAATGGACCTACGGTTTCGAGCTCCAATAATCTCGAAATATTAATTAAGCTCTTAATTAAATATTCCGAATTATTAACTCCGGGTTATTCCACTAAAAACTCGAAGTTGCATTCTCGTTGCCGCATATGATATATTAAGCCGAACTAAGTCGGTGTCCACCGATATAGTCATTACATATGAATTGACCATTCACGAGTATCTCGTAATTAGAGTCGGGTCATAATATCCGTTATACCCCTCTAATTATTTTTACCTTAAGTACCATTGATTCTCTAATGAACGATTTATTAATAACTATTATGAATTTTAATCTTTCTATTCGTAATAGAGAGACTTGAGCGCTCAAATCGTTCAAGTACCGAATCAACCTTAAGAAAGATACTCATCTACTTCTCGCAAGAAGGAGTGAACTTCATGTCTATGTAAAACGTTCCCAGCTACAAAACAAACTGTGCCCCCAAAGTACGTAGCTATTGGTCGGGACTGCTACACCAACCTCACCTTTTTAAATCAAAGGACACAGCCTGCCATGCAGGAGTTCGAGTACACTCAGGATTAAGATCAATCCATATATGACCATCTAGTAGATGAAATGACTTTCTTAGCTTAACAGATATTATAAGAATGTCATTTCCATATGGGTCCAGTCCTATATGATCGCATCATACAAGCTGCCTCCATTCTCATGTCTCTACATGGACGATCCGGATCAAGATCGCCATACAAATATAGAATGGACCGCAGCTATAGATAAACCACAAACAAAGTACCCGTTTTGTTTGCTCTCTATGGACTATTTAAGATTACTAACTTCAGACTTAAATCCTCTTGTGTGTGACACTCATACACTAAGTCTGAAGGTACATAAGTAATCTAGGGTATTTAAGATGATATGTAATATGCGAAAATTAAACAAATAATTTGATAAATGAATAATGCATCGTTTTATTTCAAAACATATAAAACCATTTACATCACATGTAGCTCTAGGGCATACATTCCAACACTTACAACTTTGGCACGATCGGGATTTTTGTTTTCTCTTGAATTATCTAGTATCACATATACATCCAGTATGGATAAATTTCTATCAACTACACCCTTACTGCTTTGGCACTTTCTCGGATGCAGCAATAGAATAGATATCCATAAATCGTATTGACAAGACGGACCAAGAAATAAGCATCCAATACATATTACTTTAAAACGTTATTAATTAGGGATTTTCCACAAAGATGTTACGCATTTAATTTAATCAAATTAAATAAATTTAATCAAGCATGCATAAAGTAAAGACAAAATTAAACATTGAATTTAAAGGCATATTCACATCATGTGTTCAAGTTCAGACCTGCTTTGATACCATTTTTGTTGGGGTTTTAGGAAAATACTCGGGTTATGCAGCGGAATGCGGTGTTGGACAATTATGACCTATAGCATCACTATTTGTAAAAGACATGGTGTTTTTGTACAAATTAACTATGTGACAAAGGAAATTGCTCTTTTATCATTTTGTAATTGGATTACTTGGATATATAAATGATAAAAGTCCATATGATTAGTACCAGATTAATAAGATATGAGACAATATTAATCCACGAAAGGTTTAATCATTAAATATCCCTAGTCGTAGTATTATCGAGACTGGACATCGATAATGCGGAATAGGCTAGTATTACACTTGTGTGCGTTATGGAAGCTTAACGACATAGTTCTCATATATTTAAGTATTGGATACTTATGCAAGTGTGATATGAGGTTCTGTTAGCCGTTGGACCGGGAACAGCTTCGCTCTGGACAGACCCCTCGGAGTCCATTGGTATTATGACTATGTGTCTACAGGAATCCGAATCAAGGTAAGTGTATGTGGTATTAACCGGAGTCTTGCATCGCTAATACTTGCGACAATCAATACGCTTTGGTTTTGGTCATCCAGAGCTTTTACAGATTATGTGTACGCCTCTTCTGGGTATATTGAGAATTGTAGTGTATTGGGTGTGATGTCAAGATGGAAGTATCACTTCAGTCTTATGGAGATGATGATCACACAGGATACAGAACTAGTACTCTTAAATGCTGCAGCTATCGGGATAGTATGACTAGGTCATGATTATGTGATTACAGAAACTAGTTGCTGATGATCCGATATATGCTTCGTATGGGGCAGACACAATTCCAAGCCTAGGCCTAGCATGCGACATCCAATAATGGATCGTATTACGCAATATATTGTATACTACGCCTGATAAAGATTATATATTCCTCGTTGAATATTTCTGGAGAATTGGGTAGGCACGGTGCTTTGTTAAAAGAAAACCATGTCTTGTAAATCGGTGAGAACGTGGTACCAGATACGCACGTGTTTGGATAGTCCGATGACCGCATTTACTGCCAACATATCCATGGATCTCTTGGGTCGCTTCCCAAAGATTCACCGATGACATTCGACTCGAACAGAATTAATCTGGGATTAATTATGAGAGAGAAAATAAATTTAGGATTAATTACGGCAAGGATTTTTGTGGGATTAAATTCGCATAGAAGAGAGAACGTGATTAATTTGGAATTAATTGGTAAAATAAATTTAATAGTTAAATTGGATTTTTCTATTTAATTTATTTATTTGGGCTAAAATAATATATTGGATATATTAATTGAAATTGGATTTCAATACAGAATTAAAATTGGATTTTAATTCAAGCGAACAAATTAATTTAGAATTATTCCATAAGCGACTTTCGTAATAATTTTGCTAGGCATTATTATTTAATTAAATTGGATTAAAATACGTCGCGACGGAAAATTCGTTTAGTCGGATTAAACGAACCCGGGGCCAAAGTGTGTTGTGTAAGCCAACTAAATTTGGAATTTAAAGTGGTGGGACCCACTTTACTTACATCACTTGTTTGACAATTGATGGAAGTAGTTGGATGCAATTAATGAATTCTTTTTCATTACACCAACCTTGTTTTTGGAAAACAATCACACACCAATTTTTGGAAAATTGAAAACAACTTTTTCTCTTATTCTCTCCCAAAACTGTGAGCCATCTTCTTCCTCGAGAAAATTTTGCTTCACAAATTGTTCAAGCTAGCACTTAAAGGAGTCAAAGAAAGGTGATAGGGAAACTCACCCATTTGTTTGGAATTCATTTTAAAGGCTTGGAGCTTCTACATCCATGGAAAAGTTTTGAACTTCAACCAACCAATGTAAGTATTCCGCAACTTTCTTTGGTAAATTCACACTTGAATCAATGTTTAGGATCCTTGGGCAAGTCTTAGAGACACTAACAATGGTATCAGAGCAGCTAAACTTGATTTAAAATCTAGGGTTTATATACTTTAATTTGGAGATTTTGCTTGGAGCTTATAATTTTCCAAATTGATTGTTTGGTTGTGTTTAGATGATGATGAATTGGATTTGTGCATCATTGGATTTGTAAAAAATTGATTAGATGAATTTTCCCCAAATTCACTACCATGGCGAATGTAACCTTAGGGATCTCATGGTGATTTTTTGAAATTAGACTATTGGATGAGTTTAAAGCATGAAATGAATGTTAATTGTTGGTTTAATTGGATTGAAATCAAAATTGAATGTTGTTTCATGTTATTGCAGTGGGATGTAGCATGTTGGAATGAGTTGATTTTGCTTTAATTTTGTGTTGGACATGAATTTGATATTAAGCATGATTAATTTGATTAATTAATGTTTTGGAAATATTAGATTAATAGATTAATTGTGTTAATTACACTTTAATTGAAATTAATGTGATATTGAATATTATGTTAATATAATTAGTCTTTAAAATTGGATTGGGCTAATTTGGTATATTTGTGCTAATGGGCTTAGTTGGGCCAAGTTTGATTTTGGACAATTGGGTTGGACCCAATTGGGCCTAAAACCATTTCCTTAAAGTCCAAATATGACTTTTGGGCCTTTAATAATTTAATTGGGCCTAATGGGCCTAAATTGATTTTTGGCATAGGGTGATTCCTAATTGGGCCTTGGCATTTTGGGTTTGATCCATTATGGCCAAAGCCCATGCCTAAAGAATTAATTGAAAGCCCATTGGACTTTAATTGAAAAGGCATTGGATGCTATTTGGGCCTTTGAGACCCAAGTGGTTTGATTTGGAATCCAAGTCCAAAAGGCACTATTAAAAGTATAATTATTTAATTTGGAATTAAATATGAATTAGTATTGGATACAATTTAAATTGGATTTACAATTATAGTTCGATATAATTCAAGAATACTTACTTTGAGTATTTATTCTTAAACGAGTTGGACTCGCGCAAATCAAATCGTTGTATGAACATTGGATGGTCATTAATCAAAGATTAATTAATTGGATTAGATTGATTGACAGCATGCTTTGTGTGAATACTTGGATGTATTTGTATGAATAATGTATATCGGATGGATATTAGATGGGTGGGACAATTTTGGAAATTATTATAAGTATGGTACTTATTTAAATTGCACCTGCGTGTCGAGCCTTTCACCTCCTTATCTCATTGTATTTATCTTCTCACCAATTTCCCTCAATGTAAATGAGGTTTCTTTTAGTGTTATGTAATTGGGTAGAAGAATGTTAAGTGCTAGTAGGAGAGAAGAAAGAGAGAGTGATTTGTTCTAGGAACAAATTGTATTATATATCCATCCGCATATCATTATTAATTTATCGCGCCTTATTATGCTTTTAGAATACATGTTTAAGGGTGTATGATGAGACCTAATCAAAGATAATAAATTGGTTTCCAATTTACGTGAAAAACCCTCACTTTAATATTAAGCATTTTCCTTCCATTGAGTGGTTCTTTCTCAGGATCCAAGATTGGCATTGATTTGTTGGCCAAAGTCAAGATCATTTTCCATCGCGGATGTGTTTAAACCACGAAAGCTTTGTTATATATAGCATGTCTTGGGCGGTTGTGACTTGTTGGCCAAAGTCAAGGTCACTTCTTGTTCATCGACGTGGATTACAAAGCTTTCCCACTGTCAATGGGTCGCGCTTAACTGGAATCATTAAGCTTGTTGAGCCAAAGCCAAGGCTTAGTTGATTCAGAGGAAAATGTTAGGAAATATATTGGATATATGTTTTAGACTTGGAGGTCCACCTACCAGATCTAGGAATTGGATGGGATCCAATTGATCTTAGAGATCTACCTAGTTAAGTTTCATACAGCTTGTTGGCCAAAGTAAAGGTTGTGTTTTATTTAACGGGATCCTAGCCCACTAGGAAACTGGGTTTCTCGAGTACTCCACAGAGGGTTAGAGGCTTGCTGAAAAATAGTGGGAGGCCAGTATTAAATTTACAATTTCGTTTAATACTTGCTAAACGCTCTCTTTTATTTTATTTATCATCGTTATAAATATATATTAGTTGGACTAATATTGAATATTGCTTTCTTTGAACAGTTAGACTGTACAAGACACTACTCCACTTGTAGTTGGTTATATAGTTGGACTATAGTAACCATTGCATTTTGCGTGTACCCGAAATCGTTGATTGGATAGTTGGACTATTGCAATCAAGATGGCTGGAAAGATTAGCCTTAGGGATATAATCATGGGCGATAATGTCTTTAACGACTCCAAATTTCCAGATTGGGAGATGAATCTCAGGATAGTCCTGGGAGCTGAGAAGTTACTCTATGTCATAGAGAAACCTCTCGGGCCTGAGCCTGGAGTTGAGCAAACAGTAGAGCATGAGCTTTGGAAGACTCATCGTGATGATAACTTTAGTGTTCAATCCAGCATGCTTGCCACAATGACTCCTCAGTTTCATCGTCAGAACAAAGGATTGGATCCTTATAGTATGATGTTGAAATTGAAGGATCTTCACATATCTAACCTTAGATCTCAGAAGTATGAATTGCAAAAGAAACTCTTCCGCTCGCGTATGTCAGAGGGTACATCTGTCGAGCACTATGTGTCGCAGATGATTGCTGACATCGAACAGCTAGGTCTTCTGGGCATAACCTTCGAGGCCGAGACTTCCATAGATTTGATCTTATAGTCTCTGCCCAACTGCTGGGGCGGGTTCGTCATGAACTATAACATGATGAACCGAAAAAAACTCTTAGAGAGTTAATGGCAATGCTGAAAGAAGCAGAGCCAGAGCTTCTGAAGGGCAAGAAGTGCAAGGCACATCTTACTTCGACATCTCAGAAGGCCAAGGCTTGGCCAAAGGCTTCTGGAGGTGTGAAGAAAAAGAAGAAAAAAGGGCAAGGCCAAATCATCACAGTCTTCGGGTAAGACTAAAGACATATCCCAAGCCGTCTGCCTATATTGTGGCAAACGGGGTCACTGGAAGCGTGACTGCCGTGAGTACAAGGCGAAGTTGAAGGAAGTGAAGACGGGCAAGGCTCCGGCTTCAAGTATGTTTTTTATAAACATGTCCACTACTGGTTTTAAAAATTAGATTTTTGATTCTGGATGTGGTACTCACATATGTACTGGTGTGCAGGATCTGCTGATTAGTAGGATACTGGCTTTAGGCGAGATCGACCAACGAGTCGGAAATGGGACGAGAGTCGCTGTTTTGGCCGTTGGGACCTATGTTCTGTATCTATCCTTGGGGCATGTAATTACATTAGGTGACTGTTATTTTGTACCTAGTTTGACTAGGAACATCATCTCTGTATCTTGTTTAACCCGATGCGGGTATACCTTTATATTCTGGAACACTGGGTGTTTTGTATATAAAGATGACATTTTGATATGTACAGCAGATGTTAATAATAGTCTTTATATTTTGAATATAAATGAATCTCAAACATATAACATGACAAACAAAAGGCTCAAATTGAGTAAAACAGATGAAACTTATCTGTGGCATTGTTGTCTGGGACACATTGACAAGACTCGTATATCCACACTTTCAAAGAGTGGATACTTGGACGGATTTGATCCTAATTCATATGATGTCTGCGAATCTTATTTATTAGGCAAAGTGCCTAAAACACCTTTTAGCGGTAAAGGTGTACGTGCCACCGAGCTATTAGCCTTCGCTCATGGTGACGTATGTGGCCCCATGTCTAGCTAGGCTAGAGATGGATATGAATACTTCATAACCTTATAGATGATGCATCGCGTTATGGTTATGTGTATCTTATGAAATACACGTCGGAAACTTTTGAGAAATTCAAAGAGTTTCGACACGAAGTTGAAAAACAGACAAGCAAATGTATTAAAACATTACGGTCATACCGTGGTGGAGAATACTTGAGCAATGAGTTTCTCGATTACTTGAAAGAATATAGTATTCTTTCACAGTGGACTCCTCTCGGAACACCTCAATTAAATGGTGTGCCCGAACGGAGAAACCAAACTTTGTTGGACATGGTAAGGTCAGGGATGAGTCACACTGAGCTACCAATTTCCTTCTGAGGATACGCATTGAACAGTTCAATACTTATTTTGAATAAGGTGCCGTCGAAGTCTGTTGGACAGACTCCATATGAAATATGGACAGAAAAGAAACCAGGTTTCTAATTCCTGAAGATTTGGGCATGTTGGGCATAAATTAAATGTTTGGATGGTTCCAAACTAGAACCCAAATCGGATAAATACCTATTTGTAATTGGTTATCCTAGGGAAACCAATGAATACTACTTCTACAGCCCACAAGAGAACAAAATATTTGTTGCTCTCCATGAGATTTTCCTTGGAGGAATTCCTAAATGCAGTGGTAAGTGGGAGGAAAGTTAAACTTGATGAAAATCAGAGTAATACTGTTCCTGACACCGATCCCTAATGGAACACGAACAGTTCATCAGGGATGAGACTGTTCCACAATCTTCTAATACACAAGAACCGCGTAGGTCGGAGAGAGTCAGAAAACAACCTTAGAGGTATGGGTTTCTGATCTTACCTCATATAGATATTAATCTAACTGAGGAAGATGAACCGACTACGTATGAGGAAGCGATACAAGGTATCGACTCAGCTTTATGGCAAGGTTCCATGAAGTACGAAATGGATTCCATGTATACCAACCAAGTTTGGACACTGGTTGATGTACCAGAAGGCATTGTGCCTATAGGTAGCAAATATATCTTCATGGTGAAGACAGACATGGATGGAAACATACAAACGTACAAAGCTAGGCTTGTAGTGAAAGGGTATCGTCATCAACATGGTGTCGATTACGATGAAACCTTTTACCCGTTGCCATGATTAAATCCATTCAGATAATGCTTGCTAATGATGTATATTTCGATTATGAAATATGGCAGATGGACGTCAAAACCACTTTCCTTAACGGAAACCTTATGAAGGATGTTTATATGCAACATCCTGACGGTTTTGTCGTGCCAAAATGTGCAAACAAGGTTTGTAAGTTAAATCGATCCATTTATGGATTGAAGCAAGCATTGCGTTCTTGGAACCAACGTTTTGATGAGATCAAAAAGGTATATGGTTTCATTCAAAACGAAGATGATTCTTGTGTATATAAGAAGGTTAGTGGGGGCGCACTGACATTGATTGTCCTATACGTTGATGATGTATTGCTTCTTAGCAATGACATTCCCATATTAAAATCGGTGAAAGCTTGGCTTTCATTAAAATTCTCCATAGAAAACTTGGGAGAGGCAACCTTTAATCTAGTAATAAGGATCTATTGAGATAGATCTAAAAGTTGTTGGCACTCTCCAAGAGCTCGTACTGTGACAAACATGTACGCGACCTGGTGTCTCATATGCTTTGAGCATCTACAGTCACTATCAGGCAGATCCAAGTAATGGTCACTGGATTGATGTTAAGAACATCCTTAAGTATCTTAGACGAACTAAGGATGCTTTCTTAGTATATGGAGAAGGAGAACTTGAGGTGACTGGGTTCACCGATGCAAGTTTCCAAACCGATAAAGACGACTATAAGTCGCAATCAGGGTACATATTTTGTTTGAACAACGGAACAGTGAGTTGGAAATCTTCCAAGCAAGATACTGTTGTCGATTCAACAAACAAAAGCGGAATATATTGCTGCGGCTGAGGCAGCAAAAGAAGCATTTTGGATCTAAAAATTCCTAATTGGATTAGGAGTAGTTCTGTTAGTAGCTGGGCTGGGCTACAGCACAGGCTAAGGAATCACGATCTCATCAATGATCCAAGTATGTACTTCGACGGTTTCATCTGATTCGTGAGATCATACATCATGGTGATGTCAAGATCGAAAAGATCATTTCAGATGATAAACTTGCATATCCACTGACGAAAGCTATTTCTCAGCAAAAGTTTGAGCGACCCATACATAGTTCAGGTGTTGGACACTTGAGTGATTGGCTATAGGCCAAATGGGAGATTTTTGGACAATTATGACCCATAGCATCACAATTTGTAAAAGACATGGTGTTTTTGTACAAATTAACTATGTGACAAAGGAAATTGCTCTTTTATCATTTTGTAATTGGATTACTTGGATATATAAATGATAAAAGTCCATATGATTAGTACCGGATTAATAAGATATGAGACAATATTAATCCACGATAGGTTTAATCATTAAATATCCCTAGTCGTAGTATTATCGAGACTGGACATCGATAATGCGGAATAAGCTAGTATTTCACTTGTGCACGTTATGGAAGCTTAACGGCATAGTTTTCATATATTTAAGTATTGGATACTTATGCAAGTGTGATAGGAGGTTCTGTTAGCTGTTGGACCGGGAACAGCTTCGCCTGGATATACCCCTCGGAGTCTCATTGGTATTATAACTATGTGTCTATGGGAATCCGAATCAGGGTAGGTGTATGTGGTCTTAACCTGAGACTTGCATCGCTAATACTTGCGACAATCAGTACGCTTTGGTTTTGGTCATCCGGAGCTTTAACAGGTTCTGTGTACGCCTCTTTGGTATACTGAGAATCATAGTGTATTGGGTGTAATGTCAAGATGGAAGTATCACTTCAGTTGTATGGAGATGATGATCACGCAGGATACAGAATTAGTACTCTTAAATGCTGCAGCTATCGGGATAGTATGACTAGGTCATGATTATCCGATTACAGAGACTAGTTGCTGATGATCTGATATATACTTCGTACGGGGCAGACACAATTCCAGCCCTAGGCCTAGCATGTGACATCCGATACGGAATCGTATTACGCAATACATTGTATACTACGCCTGATAAAGATTATATATTCCTCGTTGAATATTTCTGGAGAATTGGGTAGGCACGGTGCTTTGCTAGAAGCTAACCATGTCTTGTAAATCGGTGAGAATGTGGTACCGGGTACGCACGTGTTCGGATTGTTCGATTACCGCATTTACTGCCAACATATCCAGGGATCTCTTGGGTTGCTTCCCAAAGATTCACAGATGACATTTGACTCAAACAGAATTAATCTGGGATTAAATTCACATAGAAGAGTGAACGTGATTAATTTGGAATTAATCGGTAAAATAAATTTAATAGTTAAATTGGATTTTTCTATTTAATTTATTTATTTGGGCTAAAATAATATATTGGATATATAAATTGAAATTAGATTTCAATACGAAATTAAAATTAGATTTTAATTCAAGCGAACGAATTAATTTAGAATTTTTTCGGAAGAGACTTCCGTAATAATATTGCTAGGCATTATTATTTAATTAAATTGGATTTAATTACGTCGCGACGGAAAATTCGTTTAGTCGAATTAAACGAACTCGGGCCCAAAGTGTGTTGTGTAAGCCAACTAAATTTGGAATTTAAAGTGGTGGGACCCACTTTACTTACATCATTTGTTTGACAAATTATGGAAGTAGTTGGATGCAATTAATGAATTCTTTTTCATTACACCAACCTTGTTTTTGGAAAACAATCACACACCAATTTTTGGAAAATTGAAAACAACTTTTTCTCTCCTTCTCTCCCAAAACTGTGAGCCATCTTCTTCCTTAGGAAAAATTTGCTTCACAAATTGTTCAAGCTAGCACTTAAAGAAGTCAAAGAAATGTGATAGGGAAACCCACCCATGAGTTTGGAATTCATTTTAAAGGCTTGGAGCTTCTACATCCATGGAAAAGTTTTGAACTTCAACCAACCAATGTAAGTATTCTGCAACTTTCTTTGGTAAATTCACACTTGAATCAATGTTTAGGATCCTTGGGCAAATCTTAGAGACACTAACATATGGGAAAATCAAATTTTCCAATTTCTTTAATTTTTCTTAGGTAATTAAAATAAACTTATTTATTTTAATCACTCAAATACTAAAAAACAAAATTTTTAACCAGAAATCATAATTTCAGTAAATTACCATACAACCTCAAAACTTTCCATTTTAATCATTTTTGTCCTAGGTTGTTCAAAACAAGCTTTGGTGATTTCCAATCACAACCAAAATGATTTGTACATCAAATATACATTAAAACAGAAATCGGAAAAAATTCCAGATTTTTCAGTAATTACGGAAATGCCCATAAACTTTGCATTTTGATCATTTTGGTCCTAATTTGTCAAATACATAATTAGGTGATTCCAAATCACTACCAAAATGATTTATACATGTCTTATACATGAAAATACAAATTGAAATTCAAGAAAACAATTTTTCCTCTAAATTGCCGAGAGGTCCCTCAAGTTTCCAAGAATTGCACTTTATTCCAAATTGGTTCAAAACCATTCAAGATCAAGTCCAATCAACACCAAAATTAATATGCATCATATATACATCATTAATTAACACATATGTGAAAATCCTCAAATTTGGGAAGAGTTATGAACCCTAATTTTATAATTTCCACAAATTGACAAATTACACCAAATTAAACAAATTCAATCCTTACCACACCAAGCAAGTCTCACCACCATGAAACAACTCAAGAATAATTCTAGATCATTTATGAGTGACTAAGAAACTCTAGAATGGAAACATCACCACCAAATGGCTAAAAGAATACAAATAAACTAATTTCATGTATTCTTTATACATATACATACTTCCATCTTTCTATCAAGTTCCCAACCATCAAAATACAAACACAAAGGAGTAGAGAAAGATCTAAGCTACACATATTGAACCCTAGAATGTTAGAAATATTTTTCATGAAGAAGAAAGTAAAGAAAAACTTATAAAATTCCAAAGTTTCCAAGCTTTCCTTTTCTTTCTTTCTCTTTTCCTCTCAACTCACTTTGTATTTTGATTTTAGGGCTCTTACATTATGAAAAAAATGAAAAAGAGGCTTATATATTTTTTACCTAATGACTGAAAAAAGGGAAAAAATATAGGCCATGTATTTTCATTTTTTGTTTCAATAATTAAAATTGGAAAAATGTAGATATATATCATTTAACCATTAAATGAAATCTACAAATGTTCCAATTAAAATAAACCATTTGATCAAATCAAAATTGGCCATTTAAATCAATTAAAATTAGCCATTTTTCTTACTTTAATAAAGTAAAAAGATATTTATTATTTAATTCATTTAATTATTTAACATTTAAATAATCAAATAATTAAATACAAATATCTTAAATATATGTATTATATTTACATTAAATAATCAAAATACATATATTAATTATAAATATCAAATATCACAATTTGACATTTAATAAATGGCCGAAAGATCTCAAACGCATGTATTTCCGTTTTACCATTAAATGACTTATAAATAATCAGTATTATTCATAAAAGTTGTCCTAGTACTCTACGAGTATATTTCATTAGTGAGACTCTCTAGGTTCAGGCATATCCGTCACGAAATCCAATTTCGTGTCCATAATCTACCCACCCGTAAATTATGACGAACACAGATAAACTCTCAGAACCATATAGGTCGAGATCACTGCATACGTATAATTCCTCCGTCACAGGTATCCGGATTATCCCAAAGATATAGATATAAACGTCAAATCTCTATAGGTATAATCATGTCGACAATTCTATTAGCAATCTCTTAATAACACTTAGAACTTACTTCTACAGTGTACCACGGGCCCATGGATTTAACAGATATCTAATTCCATATTGAATACCTATGCTTTGTACACAGAACTAACGGATCTTATCTTGATACGCACAGGATATCCTGAGGATCAGTCCACACCCAACGAACATGTGGAGGTATGATCTAAATAGATCGGTGACGTGACTGCCATCAAAGTGTGGAGGATACCTCATACATCCACAATGGAATCTCAAGTCAAATGACCACTACGTTCACTTGACCCGAGAAGATTCCTATTGACGTTGGTGTACCATCTATTAGGAAATCTTCGGTGAGTCGTTCAATGTTTATCCAATATAAACACCTACACGTCTATACGAGTCTCCCCAGACTCATGGTTCATTGGGATAAACCATCGGACCAAGTCTCGGTATACGACGTGTATTGGTTTCAGCGGATTTTCTAACCGACCTGTGTTATTAAATCTTGACCAGGAACTTTATTTGATAATATACTTCTAGTAGTGTCACTTCCCAATGTCAATTACAAATTACTTTGTAACTGCGTACTACATTATATATTATCGGGTCTTTGTCTAATATATACATATCACTAAATCATATTTATTTTCAATCTAATCGTAATTAGATCGAATATGTATATAAAAGCAAGAAGAACTACCATAAATAAGTAATATTATGGAAAATGAATTGTTCGTATTCATGAATCAGACATAAATACGATCTGGATTCGCATTCCGAGCACCAACCCTAACAATTCCAATTATTAGAAATCACATGTGAGTCATTCAGTATTCAGTCCAACCAATACCCACACATCTATATGAGCTTCCAAATCTCATGGTACATCGGTTTAAACCATTGGAACTCCAATTCTAATATATGACATGTGCTAGTCTTCTAGGTTATAGGAATTCCACCGTATTCCAAAACCAACAACTAAGAATATTTACTTTAAGAATAGTTTATAATAGTAATATTTATCCCAATGTCGGACCACCTAGTGTTCAGTATTACTACATGACTATTCTAAGGTCGATGTCATTCTTAGCATATTTATACATAAATCTAATATGCATAATGACTAGAGATGGCAATTTCGCCCACAAACCCGCAAAAACTCCCCCGCAATAGGTATGATTAGGTAAATATTTAAGTGAATTCGGTGTGGGTTTGGTAATTTAAAACACAACCTGCAATGGGTTTGGTAATTAAATAAAACAAGCGGGTATCCACTACCGGCAAGCTTAATTTTTTGTTTTATTTTTTTAGGGCAAACAAATCTCTCATATAAAATGACTCACTAACTTACAATTTTTGAATTACTCTCTCTTAATATTTTTGAATTGTTTCTGGTCATGGTTCAATAATTTTGATGATATGAATTTAACATAATGAAGGATAGTCAGCTAGTGAAACATGGATGTAGTTGTGATGATATGATTTGACATCATGTTATAAATATTTTAAATTTTTTCTTATGTGTCCTAATTTGTAAACTGTGAAATACGTTTTTTGTATGTTATGAAAAATATCAATGTTTAATTAAAAATATTGTATTATTAAGAGTATAAGGGAATTCAATATTTTAAAAACCCGTAAAAAATCCGCTGGGTACTAGTGTGGGTTTTGTAATTTATTTTTATATGCGAATACGAGTTTGGTAATGAAAATTAAAACCTGCAGTGAGTATGGTGCAGGTTTGGTAATTTATTTACATATACGGGTGTAGATTTGACAATGGCAAACCCGTACCAAATCTTACCCACTGCCATACCTAATAAACCATTAATAAGGTATGAAAAAAAAATATAGTTATTTTATTAATAAATAATAAAATATACAATACATTATTTGCATTGACACTCCAAGCACCAACTCCAACACTAACACGGGACCAATAAAATAACCCGGTAAGTCCGTGATCGATCCAAAAGGAATAGATTTAGTAAAATAAAATATTAATTCAAGTGATAAAAAAGGCTAAATTGTTTGAAGTGATGAACAATTTTAAATTGAACTGCAACAATAAATTAGAATGTCGGGGATAATGATTCACTCTTGATATTTCAAATATAGAGAAATCTTACTTTTCATAATATATAAATTGACATTATTATTAATTTACTTCAGGAATTAATTATGCCAAAATATATAAAACCAGCCATAAATAGGGTAATAATATTTGTCTATAACAAGTCCAGTTAGGTACTCAATTATGCCAAATAAATAAAACCAGCCATAAAAACGGTAATAGAGTTTGTCAATAATTAATTCAGATTTAAATTACTCTCTCATATAATGTGAGGTAAAGTATTAACTGTGTCAATCAAGATTTGATTGTCTATAGAGAATCAAGACACCCGCAAATATAAGAGAATATTAAATATTACTCTTCAGATTAAAATTTATATATTATAATATAAGTAAGATTAATTTATATTCTCATATTAAGAGTTTCACCATTTACCTCAATAAAATGGAATTAGCTACTCATATTTGGCATAAAAACTTGCATAATTTTATTACTGAACGAAAAAAGATTATAAGAAAAATAAAATACACAAGACACTTCTTCCAAATTCTTCAAGAGAGAAAATGAAAGAAATATGAAGAAAATGAGAGGTGAGCACCTCTATTTATAGTAGTAGTACTCATCTCACAATTATTAATTACAATTTTCCAAATCAAATACAAACAATAAACTTTTACTAATAAATTTTTTCTTTTTCCTTTTTTGATTTTTTTTTTAATTTTTGTTGATCATTTTGTAAACATTTGTCACAATCCACCTAAATGTGGATTGTGATATTTCAATTTTTATTTTTTTATTTTTTTTATTATTTATTATTTATTATTCTTTTTTATAATTAAAATTACATGCAATAGACATTGGATTCTTGACCAATTTCGACCTTGAAAATATCAGAAATAGAAATTATTTAGAGAAACATTGTAGATATTTGAGGCTTCTTTCATCTAGAACTAGAATCGCCTCAATCCGATATCGGAGTAAAACATTATGGCCAAAATACAAAAAATTACGTAAAATTAGAATTTCCGAAATTATACACTGCTAGAGCACGTTTTTAAGTTTATGGTCTCCAAAATTTAAATGTCATGTCTTTTTTTCTAGCCATGCATCCAAAGTATTATTGCACCTATAGAAGAAATAAAAATAAAAATAAAAATATATAAAAAATAAATTTAATTATTATTTCACAAATATGCTAAATTAATGGGACTAATGAAACTACAAGTGTAAAATGATTTCTTTCTTTTTATTAAATTTATACTTTTTAGTGTTCATCACATCACAATATGTTTCATTAATGATATCAAATCATTAATATAAACACAGCATATTAAAGAATATCAAAAATTACATAACAAGTTTGGATGAAATATTAAATCTTCTAAGTAAGAAAAATATAGAAAACTTTCAAAGTTTCTCTCACACTTGTTTTCTTTTGGTTGAAACTTATCAATAAAATTGCACAAGCTTAGATTTAATAATCAAGATTTGAATTCTTAATTAATAAAAGTTTTAACCAACTTTTTGGTGTGCTTAATTTAATTTGTCTAATTATGCATATTAGGTGTATTCTAATCAACTTGGTCTCACCACTTGATTAATCCAATTAAATAAAGCCAAAAGTTTAATCATTTGATTAATCCAATTAAATCAACCAAATACACCTATTATTACATATTTTATAATTACCAAAATATCCTCCAATTGTAGAGATATTTATGAAATTACAATAAAGCTTTTGTGTGATTATAAATTTGGATTAATCCAATTAATCCCAATTGGTCTAGTAAATAATTAATAATATCTAATAACATTTAATTATTTTGATTGATAATTATATTATCAAATATTATTTATTATTGAACACAATCTCTACCCGAGTGCTCAACGAGTACACTTCATATTGTAGTACTCTCTAAGTCCAGACACGTTCGTCATATAAGCCTAGTTCATATGTACACCATTCGACCACCTCCAAACTTGCAATAACACGAATGATTTTTCTGAACTATACAAGTCGAGGACATCACATATGTTTAACAATCCCTCAATCGTAGGCTATCCGAGTTGTTCTTAGGAAACATATATTACACCATCAAGTTTCCAAGGCGCACATCTCATATTATTGACATATCCATGATTCTTTACAACTAATCATAATACCATTTCTGATATATATGCGATCAACGATAGTTGATCGGCTTTGGCCAAAGTCTTAAGAATTGTGACCACTGACATGCATACCTTAACATCTTATGATACACATACGGGCCAAAGGATCCTATTTTGATACACAGTTGATTAATGAGTGTATCGGTCCACACCCAACGAATATCTAACGGTCAGACCATGAACGGTCTCTGACATACATAGTATTAAAGTGTAACATCCAGTGAACCTGACGACTCGTACGAAATCAGAGTCTGACGATTATTATGACTCGGAGGTATAATACTTGATATAAATCATGTTCGAGCAAGTAAGTACTCTTGAAATGGTATTTGGGACATTCAGAAGATTCCGAGAAATTTGGACGCGAAACTTAGTTTACGTTCCATCTCAAATAGCTTTTAGTAATTAGACCGTAACGTTTTCATACGATCTCTAATTTTTATGAATTTTATATCTCCGAAAATGTAAGACCGAGTGCTACAACTTTTACGTTGGGAATTTTTCCAAATTCGAATCTAAAATAAGTCAAAAATCACGGTTTCTACGGCTACTACAGTAACTTTCGGGAAAAGACTAAAATGTGATGATGTGGCGAAATCTTAGCCATTCACTTCCTTAAAAAAATCACCCCCTTTTGTCTATAAATTAGACACTATTCATTCATCTTCTTAAAATCAAAAAGGGAGTAAAAAATTTGAGCCTTAGTCTCTTTTTCTCATATCAAACCTTGATGAATGGTGATGGTTTCAATCTTCAAGAATTCAAGGTAAGCTTCTAACTCTCACTTTGTCACATATTTTTTTTTCATTTGAACAAGAGACTCAAGCCCAAATTTTGGACCCATCAAGCCCTAGAGTTTGGGTTTACTTAATTAACTTTATTTAAGTTATTGGTATGCATTTTGGGAGAAGTGTTTTGAAAGTAAAAGCTTGTGGTGATGTTAATTTGTGAATGACTATGTTGAGGATATTATGTGATAATTAATGGCTATGGTTTGTGTTTGGGTAGTGATATTAGATGAGTTTTGAAGATTGAAAGAGTGTTAAATTATTGGTGATGCATTAAGTAAGATTTATAGTATGGAAGCATGGGGAAGGTTTTAAGCAAATTAGTCATGGAGGAACAAAAAAAGAATCCTGGATACTGGTTCGCGTCGCGACGCTAATGGGCTTTGCGTCGCGACGCGCAATGGGAAAATTGAGAACGTTTCTGGAATGTTATGCGTCGCAACGTGCAAGGGTTTGCATCGTGATGCGTGAACCAAAATCATCCCAAATCAGTTTTAAACCATCTCAGTTCCACTCTAGCATGTTAGAGGCCGCCTTATAGGTCCGTATTAGTTCGTATACATATCTCACATCAAGACACAAGCAAAATAAGCTTTGTAGATAAACATATTGATGTATTAATAAGCTTAGCTAAGTTTCAAAGTTCATTTTACAACGTATATACTAATTAATTTACGATCATAGATTATCCACAGGAACTTAAATTTTCTTCGATGAGGGGTTTCAGTGTCAGCCGGATTGAAATTTGTGAGTGGACATTACTTTTTTTAATTGATTGTTATTGTGTTATTTTTGCAAATAAACTTATTTTTTTTACGTTTTAGAGTGTTAGATTACTTTTATCACAGTTATTTCATGAAGATTTACGTTTTAAGTTATGTTTGAGACATAAATATTTTTAAAGCATGATTTCATGGTTTTCGGGGCATAAAGGAAAAACCCACCCCAGTATGTAACTTGATACAGATTGGAATTGACGAACAGAGAACATGTGCACATGTAGAAGACTGGGGGGACGGCGATACGTAACGCCCCCAGATCCTAGTTCAGGGCTAGGGGACGGAGATACTTAATGCCCCTAGACCGTAGTTTCAGGGTTAGGTAGTTGCATGGATCAGCACTACCAACTTTAGTTCAGTGGCTTTGGGGGACAGTGATACGTAACGCCCCAAGACCACCAGTTTTAGGGACATGAGTGGCATACTTTGGGGGACGGCGATACGTAACGCCCCAAAGTCATGGTTTTGCATTCCTGGCTCCAGATAGGCGTATGAGGGGACGACGATACATAAAGCCCTCATACGTCAAGGTTTTCAAAGACAGATCAGTTTTTAGAAAACAATTTTCAGACAACAGTTTTCAGAGAATAGATTTTAGAAAAAAATTTCAGAGTAGATATTTCAGACACAAGTTTTCGAAACCAGACTTCCAAAAGCTGATTTCTGAAAGATAAGTTTTATAAAAGAGATTTCAAATAAGGTTTTCTGAAAAAGAGTTTTTATATAAGCTATTTTTGAATTTTGGTTTTAGAACCAAATATTTTTCAATTTTCGTCCATTCACTTAGATCGTATAGCAATCTAACCCCAACTCCAGTTTTCTCTTTTTGTAGGTTTTCTCGGAGGACGAGCTCGGAATGACGGATATTGATGCAGTCACTAGAGTATGGAGTTCACTAGTGTGAGTCAGAATGAATAAGAGTCCAACTAGAGTTGAGTCCAGTCAAGTTAAGTGAAGCACAGTTCAGATAGTTGTATACTAGAGATATATGTGAGAAATTCATGTATAGAGTTATTAAAATAATCTATATTTGTATATTCAGTCTTATGGGAACTATTTAGTACTGTCTTGGTTTTGGGCTTTGGTCCCATATGAGAGGTTATATTTAAAAAAGAGTAACAATATTGTTCACAGTCAGTAAGTCAGAGGCTCAGTGGAATAATATGGCCTATTCCAAGCCGGTAGCATTTTCCAAATCGGAGATGTTACAAATATGGTATCAGAGTATGGTCTAGGGAGTCAGTGATTGCAATGGGTAGAGTGATGGGGTCTCGTATATATAGTATGTCTGGGATACTTGTATTCGAGGCACTACCTCTTCAATATACAATCCTCAAGTACGTCCTCAAAGTTCTATAGACAGGTTAGTAAGCCCTTCTAGACTATTCGAATAGTATCGCTTACAAGAGCAACTATATTCTAGATCCACATTAAGAATTTTTCCTGAATATATTATAATCTATTACCAGAAGTATAAATGAGCTATGAAACCAGACAGAAAAATCTAAGAAAAGTTACCAAGGAAGTGAGAAAGGATAGCTATAAGAAAGTAAAGAAAGATGCATGAGAGTGTGAGTAGCCAGAGATAAAGAAAAGTAAAGGGATAGAATAAGACAATGAAATACTAAAGATATATACCCTGGACAATAGAAAGAGAATAGAAAAGCCCGAATCAGTATTAGAGTCCCTAGAAGATGTAAGATCATTTCCCTTCCTCATAATATTTCTTCAAGCCGAACTAATAGCCTTCAGGTACTTCATATAGATAGTAAGTTCCCCAAGTAACGAGGAATAGATATGAAGATAAAAGAAGTGAGAGATCGAGGATGGCCTAGGAAGTTACCACAGACAATAGATGCCAAAAGGACCGAGAGAACTCCAGATCCTCCAAATCCAGACCCAGGCCCAAAAGCAGGCACATAAAGGTCATAAACAAAAACGATTAGTTACCTTATCCCAGATAATCCGATGGAGACAAAATCCTGAGCTATCTGGTCTACCACCGCTTAGTGATACCAGTTAAGAAGATGTCCTGATGGAATCTAGCTCATACCTGTCTTATATGAGAAATAGACTATACCAAGACACAAAATACCAGAACGAGGATATCAAAACTCATCGAGATATATTATGTTTTCCCTAGTCCTTACCAGCATAGATATAGAGATGACCGTAAGGAGCCGATGAGAGTTCATCTTAAGAAATGGACAGACCTCGGAAGGCAAGTTACCCATAAAAAGATCAAGAAAGTCTTCGAGAATATAAAGAAGAGAACCCAATAAAGTCAAAGATTAAGACAAGAGAGAGAGGCTTGCAAGACTAGTAGGAGTCCACAAGATAGACTAAATGCAGTAGAACCTACAGATCAGCCTAAGTCAGTAGAAATTCGTGAGAGTATACAAGAATAGACCAGAGAGGTTGGAGATATTTAAAAGTGACAAGAGTACCAATATAGACGGTAGAACATAGTGCCAAAGTCAAGACTCATAGCAAGAACAGAGAGCGAAGTTCTAGGAAGTAGTTAGGGGAAGAAAACACCAGTAGCCTCAGCAGCAAGGCGAAGAGCAAAGAATAAGATATGCAAATGGTAAAAAGGGGTGTGAAGAGTAATAAGGAAATTCAGAACATTCAGAGACATAGTTAACATAGTAAGAAGACAGTAGCGTAGATAATTGATAATAGTTGTGGACCCAAGACATAGAATAGTCAAATAAGTTCATGTAGAACGAATGATGACCCTTTCTTCTAGAAACCCAAGTGAATTTAGGAAAGAAAAACCTATGAGATTGAAAGTACTCAGAAGTTAACAAGATTGCTGGCACGAGCAAATAAATATTAAATGGCATAGCTATAGTCGATAGTGAGAGCAGAGAGCAAAGACCTAGAAAATAGTTTATAAGAATGAACCATTACCAGTCACAGTAGTGCAGCATAAAGCCAATAGATAGAATAGGGAAATATGAAGCAGTAAGAAAGACCAGTACATATAGTAACAGAGACAATGAAATGTAAATACGTAGATGAAAACCTCAGCATAAATAAAGAAGGTTGTGAAAACCTTAAGACTTAGATAGTTGGTGCAGCCCCAGTAGAATGAGCGATGACTCTTTTGTTCAGTAACTCTGACACCAGTAAGTGTGTAAACACCCAACTAAACCATCGTTAGACTTAACATTTAACATAAACTTGTACTTTTTGATGTCCAACAAAATCGTGCATTCACCCCCCCCAATGTAAAGCCCAATAAGTAGATGAATAAATAAAGAAGAGTATTGAACAAGATAAACAGATCATGTGATAGTCAAAACAGAAGCGTAGCGGGACCTAGATAAGGATCAGAAGATTGTAATAGTTTGAACGAGGTGGAGTAGTTTGTAGTTACAACAAGTTTAGCCATATACAGAAGGGATAACCTAATATATATAAGGGGGCAGAAAGTTTTCAAGGAAGTAAAAGCTTAAAAGAGTGAAGGAATAAAGTAGACACCACATAGCAACACAAGAGTAAAGTATCCAAAAGACAGGATTAGTAAGAGTGTATTACCCAAGCTAAAGATACAATATTAATATCATAGTTAGTTCCAAGGGAAGGGTGACCTAAAAAGGGTCAAGAAATCGAGACAATGAGGAAAGCCAAAGTAACAGAGCAAAACTTAGTAAGGAAGTAAAACAGAGGCAATATAATAGGAGTTGAGAGAGTATGAACTTATGGTAAAGATGAAAAAAGTGGTTCAGACGGTAGTTAACAAAAGAACCTAAGTTGGAAGTTAGCACCAGATATGCAGATAAGAGTCCTAAGTTCTTAGATAAGCGGCACATATAATTACAGTGCTGTTAGCTAGTGAGAACTCCGCAACTGGAAAATGCTTTAGGATCCAAAATCCCACCCTCCCAACCCTAGCCACACAACAGTAACGAAGATGGACCTCAATGATTGTCTCAAGATACTCCAAAGAACAAGTAAATGCGTAATAAAAAGACCAACATAAAACCTCCGGGCTCAAGACAATGGCAGAATGGAAGAATAAACTGTCTAGATGAAGCGATGAGGAGATAAAGTATTAGTCTACCAGTAATGGGAATATGAAAGAACATCGTTAGGCATGACTAGAGATATGTAAGAGAGGATATCCTTCGGATAAGGGGGCATGGACTATAAAAGTTCCAGTTATAGGGTAAAATATGAGGGAATACTTAGTAAGTGACGACATAATTACGAACAACAAGGTTTCAGGGTATTGAAATGAAACCTATGACCTCTTATGTGTTAGCTCACGTAAACCATATAAAGTACCCAGCCCTAGTCTAAGTTGACCAAACCACTACGGGTTTGGGACGGCCTTAACCACGGGTATGGGTGGTTTGGTAGAATTGTAGCATAGTATTGGAACCGATAGATAAGTTCACTTCAAGGTTGCTTTTGGTACATGAGTAGTATAATATGAAAATGAAATATAAGTTACTATAATGCTACATTTAGTATAGCGGGTAAAAATTCAAGCTATAAGATACATAAACGGTCACTGGATAAGAATGGAATTTGACATTGTATAATGAAGTGCCAAGCTCCATGGATAATCATAAAAGTGAGAACTTGGAAGAACAGAACCTATAAGAATCTGAAGCTTAGTGAGAAAATAGAAAGTTAAATAGTTAAGTTATGGAGACGAACACTAGTTTATGATACGTAAGCAGTGTTAAGGGAATATATTAGAGATTATCTTTTTTACATTTACACCAAAATATAATCAGTACACACGAGAGGCTTAACCATGGATAACACTAGTAGTTTAGAGAAGTTTGAAGGTACATGTTGGAAAGAACCAGATGGAGACAAATAAAGTTAGCCATAGTTATGAATCAAATAATAAGATTTCTGTAAGATGTAACAATGGTCATAGTTTAAAGGTAGTATTAATTTCTCAGTAGAACTCTTATAAAGCAAGGGTAAGGAATTGCCTTTTAATCAAGAAATTCAAGAGGTATCATACATGGAACAATATTAAGAGAAGAAGAATAATAATGCATACTTTTGGGCTTTAGAAATAAAGTAAAGTATCAGGCCATGCAGACAAAAATAGAGTACCTTCTAGGTTACGATACTATTGATGAGCGAAGTAAAGAATGAGTATATTGATGGTTAAAAGTTGATAGTTTAAGACATAGCATATAAATTATGTAACTTGCGACAAGATGTTCAATATCTATAATTTAAGATCTAGACAAACACCAGAATTTCAGATTAAAAGAGGATTCGAGGATGAATCCTATTTAAGGGGGAAGAATTTGTAACATCCGGTGAACCTGACGACTCGTACGAAACCAGAGCCTGGCGATTATTATGACTCAGAGTTATAATACTTTATATATATCATGTTTGAGCAAGTACGTACTCGTGAAATGGCATTTGGGACATTCGGAAGATTCCGAGAAATTTGGACGCGGAACTTAGTTTACGTTCCATCTCGAATAGCTTTTAGTAATTAGACCGTAACTGTTTCATACGATCTCCGATTTTTATGAATTTTATATCGCCGGAAAGGTAAGATTGAGTGCTACAACTTTTACATTGGGAATTTTTCAAATTCGAATCTGAAATAAGTCAAAAATCACGGTTTCTACGGCTACTACAGTAACTTTCGGGAAAAGACTAGAATATGATGATGTGGCGAAATCTTAGCCATTCACTTCTTTAAAAAAATCAGCCCATTTTGCCTATAAATTAGACATTATTCATTCATCTTCTTAAAATCAAAAAGGGAGTAAAAAATGTGAGCCTTAGTCTCTTTTTCTCATATCAAACCTTGATGAATGGTGATGGTTTCAAGCTTCAAGAATTCAAGGTAAGCTTCTAACTCTCACTTTGTCACCTATTTTTTTTCATTTGAACAAGAGACTCAAGCCCAAATTTTGGACCCATCACGCCCTAGAGTTTGGGTTTGCTTAATTAACTTTATTTAAGTTATTGGTATGCATTTTGGGAGAAGTGTTTTGAAAGTAAAAGCATCTGGTGATGTTAATTTGTGAATGACTATGTTGAGGATATTATGTGATAATTAATGGCTATGGTTTGTGTTTGGGTAGTGATATTAGATGAGTTTTGAAGATTGAAAGAGTGTTAAATTATTGGTGATGCATTGAGTAAGATTTATAGTATGGAAGCATGAGGAAGGTTTTAAGCAAATTAGTCATGGAGGAACAAAAACAGAATCCTGAATACTGGTTCGCGTCGCGACGCTAATGGGCTTCGCGTCATGACGCGCAATGGGAAAAATTGAGAACGTTTCTGGAATATTGCGTGTCGCAACGCGCAAGGGTTTGCGTCGTGATGCGTGAACCAAAATCATCCCAAATCAGTTTTAAACCATCCCAGTTCCACCCTAGCATGTTAGAGGCTGCCTTATAGGTCTCGTATTAGTTCGTATACATATCTCACATCAAGACACAAGCAAAATAAGCTTTGTAGATAAACATATTGATGTATTAATAAGCTTAGCTAAGTTTCGAAGTTCATTTTTCAACGTATATACTAATTAATTTCCGATCATAGATTATCCACAGGAACCACAATTTTCTTCGATGAGGGGTTTCAGTGTCAGCCGGATTGAAATCTGTGAGTGGACACTATTCTTTTTAATTGATTGTTATTGTGTTATTTTTGCAAATAGACTTATTTTTTCTTTTACGCTTTAGGGCGTTAGATTACTTTTATCACAGTTATTTCATGAAGATTTACGTTTTAAGTTATGTTTGAGACATAAATATTTTTAAAGCATGATTTCATGGTTTTCGGGGCATGAAGGAAAAACCCACCCCAGTATGTAACTTGATACAGATTGAAATTGACGGATAAAGAACATGTGCACATATAGAAGACTGGGGGGACAGCGATACGTAACGCCCCCAGATCCTAGTTCAGGGCTAGGGGACTGCGATACGTAATGCCCCTAGACCGTAGTTTCAGGGTCAGGTAGTTGCATGGATCAACACTACCGACTCTAGTTCAGTGGCTTTGGGGGACAACGATACGTAACGCCCCCCCAAGACCACCAGTTTCAAGGACATGAGTGGCATACTTTGGGGGACGGCGATATGTAACTCCCCAAAGTCATGGTTTTGCATTCCTGGCTCCAGATAGACGTATGGGGGGACGGCGATACGTAACGCCTTCATACGTCAAGGTTTTCAAAGACAGATCAGTTTTTAGAAAACAATTTTCAGACAACAGTTTTCAGAGAATAGATTTTAGAAAAAAATTTCAGAGTAGATATTTCAGACACAAGTTTTCGAAACCAGACTTCCAAAAGCTGATTTCTGAAAAATAAGTTTTATAAAAGAGATTTCAAATAAGGTTTTTAGAAAAAGAGTTTTTATATAAGCTATTTCTGGAATTTTGGTTTTAGAACCAAATATTTTTCAATTTTCGTCCATTCACTTAGATCGTATAGCAATCTAACCCCCACTTCAGTTTTCTCTTTTTGTAGGTTTTCTCGGAGGACGAGCTCGGAAGGACGGATATTGATGTAGTCACTAGAGTATGGAGTTCACTAGTGTGAGTCAGAATGAATAAGAGTCCAATTAGAGTTAAGTCCAGTCAAGTTAAGTGAAGTACAGTTCAGATAGTTGTATACTAGAGATATATGTGAGAAATTCATGTATAGAGTTATTAAAATAGTCTATATTTGTATATTCAGTCTTATGGGAACTATTTAGTACTATATCTTGGTTTTGGGCTTTGGTCCCATATTAGAGGTTATATTAAAAAAAGAGTAACAATATTGTTCACAGTCAGTAAGTCAGAGTCTCAGTGGAATAGTATGGCCTATTCCAAGCCGGTAGCATTTTCCAAATCGGGGGTGTTACAAATATGGTATCAGAGTATGGTCTAGGGAGTCAGTGATTCCAATGGGTAGAGTGATGGGGTCTCGTATATATAGTATGTTCGGGATACTGAAGACTTGTATGCGAGGCACTACATCTTCAGTATCCAGTCCTCGAGTACGTCCTCAAAGTTCTATAGACAGGTTAGTAAGCCCTTCCAGACTATTCGAATAGTATCCCTTACAAGAGCAACTATATTCTAGATCCACATTAAGAATTTTTCCTGAAGATATTATAATCTATTACCGGAAGTATAAATGAGCTATGAAACCAGACAGAAAAATCTAAGAAAAGTTACCAAGGAAGTGAGAAAGGATAGCTATAAGAAAGTAAAGAAAGATGCATAAGAGTGTGAGTAACCAGAGATAAAGAAAAGTAAAGGGATAGGATAAGACAATGAAATACTAATAATATCTACCCTGGACAATATAAAGAGAATAGAAAAGCCCGAATCAGTATTAGAGTCCCTAGAAGATGTAAGATCCCATCCCCCTCAGAATATTTCTTCAAGCCGAACTAATAGCCTTCAGGTACTTCATATAGATAGTAAGTTCCCCAAGTAATGAGGAATAGATGGGAAGATAAAAGAAGCGAGAGATCGAGGCTGGCCTAGGAAGTTACCACAGACAATAGATTCCAAAAGGACCGAGAGAACTCCAGATCCTCCAAATCCAAACCCAGGCCCATAAGCAGGCAAATAAAGGTCATAAAAAATGATTATTTGCCTTATCCCATATAATCCGATGGAGACAAAATCCTGAGCTATCTAGTTTACCACCGCTTAGTGATACCAGTTAAGAAGTTGCCCTGATGGAATCTAGCTCATGCCTGTCGTATATGAGAAATAGACTCTACCAAGACACAGAGTTCCAGAACGAGGATATCAAAACTCATCGAGATATATTATGTTTGCCATAGTCCTTACCAGCATAGATATAGAGATGACCGTAAGGAGCCGATGAGAGTTCATCTTAAGAAATGGACAGACCTCGGAAGGCAAGTTACCCATAAAAAGATCAAGAAAGTCTTCGAGAATATAAAGAAGATAACCCAGTAAAGTCAAAGATTAAGACAAGAGAGAGAGGCTTGCAAGACTAGTAGGAGTCCACAAGATAGACTAAATGCAGTAGAACCTACAGATCAGCCTAAGTCAGTAGAAATTCATGAGAGTATACAAGAATAGACCGAAGAGGTTGGAGATATTTAAAAGTGACAAGAGTACCAATATGGATGGTAGAACATAGTGCCAAAGTCAAGACTCATAGCAAGAACAGAGAGCGGAGTTCTAGGAAGTAGTTAGGGGAAGAAAACACCAGTAGCCTCAGCAGCAAGGCGAAGAGCAAAGAATAGGATATGCAAATGGTAAAAATGGGTGTGAAGAGTAACAAGGAAATTCAGAACATTCAGAGACATAGTTAACATAGTAAGAAGACAGTAGTGTAGATAATTGATAATAGTTGTGGACCCAAGACATATAATAGTCAACTAAGTTCCTGTATAACGAATGATGACCCTTTCTTCTAGAAACCCAAGTGAATTTAGAAAAGACAAACCTATGAGATTGAAAGTACTCAGAAGTTAACAAGATTGCCGGCACGAGCAAATAAATATTAAATGGCATAGCCATAGTCGATAGTGAGAGCAGAGAGCAAAGACCTAGAAAATAGTTTATAAGAATGAACCATTACCAGTCACAGTAGTGCAGCATAAAGCCAATAGATAGAATAGGGAAATAGGAAGCAATAAGACAGACCAGTACATATAGTAACAGAGACAATGAAATGTAAATACGTAGATGAAAACCTCGCCATAAATAAAGAAGGTTATGAAAACCTTAAGACTTAGATAGTTGGTACAGCCCCATTAGAATGAGCGATGACTTTTTTTTTCAGTAACTCTGACACCAGTAAGTGTGTAAACACCCAACTAAACCATCGTTAGACTTAACATTTAACATAAACTTGTACTTTTTGATGTCCAACAAAATCGTGCATTCACCCCCAATGTAAAGCCCAATAAGTAGATGAATAAATAAAGAAGAGTATTGAACAAGATAAACAGATCATGTGACAGTCAAACCAGAAGCGTAGCAAGACCTAGATAAGGATCATAAGATTATAATAGTTTGAACGATGTGGAGTAGTTTGTAGTTACAACAAGTTTAGCCATATACAGAAGGGATAACCTAATATATGTAAGGGGGCAGAAAGTTTTCAAGGAAGTAAAAGCTTAAAAGAGTGAAGGAATAAAGTAGACACCACATAGCAACACAAGAGTAAAGTATCCAAAATACAGGATTAGTAAGAGTGTATTACCCAAGCTAAAGATACAATATTAATATCATAGTTAGTTCCATGGGAAGGGTGACCTAAAAAGGGTCAAGAAATCGAGACAATGAGGAAAGCCAAAGTAACAGAGCAAAACTTAGTAAGGAAGTAAAACAGAGGCAATATAATAGGAGTTGAGAGAGTATGAACTTATAGTAAAGATGAAAAAAGTGGTTCAGACGGTAGTTAACAAAAGAACCTAAGTTGGAAGTTAGCACCAGATATGCAGATAAGAGAGTCCTAAGTTCTTAGATAAACGGCACATATAATTACAGTGTTGTTAGCTAGTGAGAACTCCGCAACTGGAAAATGCTTTAGGATCTAAAATCCCACCCTCCGAACCCTAGCCACACAACAGTAACGAAGATTGACCTCATTGATTGTCTCAAGATACTCCAAAGAACAAGTAAATGCGTAATAAAAGAGACCAACATAAAACCTCTGGGCTCAAGACAATGGCAGAATGGAAGAATAAACTGTCTAGATGAAGTGATGAGGAGATAAAGTATTAGTCTACCAATAATGGGAATATGAAAGAACAACGTTGGGCATGACTAGAGATATGTAAGAGATGATATCCTTCGGATAAGGGGGCATGGACTATAAAAGTTCCACTTATAGGGTAAAATAGGAGAGAATATCTAACCTCCACTCCAGTTTTCTCTCTTGTAGGTTTTCTCGGAGGATGAGCTCGGAAGGACGGATATTGATGTAGTCACTAGAGTATGGAGTTCACCAGTGTGATTCAGAATGAATAAGAGTCCAACTAGAGTTGAGTCCAGTCAAATTTAGTGAAGCACATTTCAGATAGTTGTATACTAGAGATGTATGTGAGAAATTCATGTATAGAGTTATTAAAATAGTCTATATTTGTATATTCAGTCTTATGGGAACTATTTAGTACTATGTCTTGGTTTTGGGCTTTGGTCCCATATGAGAGGTTATATTTAAAAAAGAGTAACAATATTGTTCCCAGTCAGTAAGTCAGAGGCTCAGGGGAATAATATGGCCTATTCCCTGCTGGTAGCATTTCCCAAATCGAGGATGTTACATAAAGTGTAGAGGATCACACATAAAATCAATATTATCTTATAGTCAAAGGATCACACATTCTACTTGAATCGAGGAGATTCTAATTGACGGTGGTGTTACTTCCAACTATTAGGAATCATCCGTGAGTTATTCAGTATTTGCTCCAACAAATACCCACATATATATACATACATATATACATATATATATATATATATATATATATATATATATATATATGTATACACACTTACTCATGTTCCATTAGGTTATACCATTAAAACTCAATTTTAATACATGATATGTGCTAGTCTTCTAGGTTATAGGAATTCGACTGTATTCCAAAATCAACAACTCGGAATATATACTTTAAGAATAGTTTATAATAGTCATATTATCCCAATATCGGACCACACCCAATGTCCAATATTACTAGATGACTATTCTAAGGTTGGTGTCATTCTCAGCATATATATGAATATATTAAACTAATATGCACTAAGAGATAATGACATAATAATAATTACCATTCACAAAATTGAGATGAAAATATAGTTATTTTATTAATAAATAATAAAATATAATGTACAATATATTATTCGAATTGGCGCTCCAAGTACCAACTCCAACAAACTCCCACTTGCTTAGTTCCAATTCGGATGGTATCGAAGTCCCATCTTCTCCACATGCTTATCGAATAACTTATGAGGTAAAGCTTTAGTAAGCGGGTTTGCTATGTTATCTTGTCTTTAAACCTTTAAGATCACTATGTCTTTTCGTTCAATAATTTCTCTAATCACACAATATTTCCTCTCTACGTGTTTAGACTTGGAATGTGTCATTGACTTTTTAGCCTATGCAGTGGCTCCGCTATTATCACAAAAAGACGGGATCAGATCCACAACATTAGACAAAATGTCAAGTTCTGTGATAAAATTTCTAATCCAAATAGCTTTTTTAGCATCTTTTAAAGCGCTATAAATTCTGTCTCAGTGGTGAAATCAACTGTAGAGCCTTATTTTGAACATCGCCAACTAACCGCACCGCCATTAAGGGTAAATATGTATCCGGATGTAGACTTTTTATCATTTGGATCTCTCTAAAAATCGAAATCTGTATAACCCTTAAATTATAGCTCATTTTCTCCATAAATTAGAAACTTATCCTTTAAGATATTTCAAGATATGTTTCACGGCTACCCAATTGTCATTACCTGAATTAGATTGATAACGACTAGTCACACTAATGCCAAAACTAATATCAGGTCATGTACATAACATAACATACATTATAACTCTTTCTTTCTTGGTCCGAGGACCCATTTTCTTCGAAAGATATATGTCGTATCAAAATGGTACATTAACAGTCTTGTAGTTTATAAAATCGTACCTTTCAAATATTTTATCTATATACGTGGATTGCGACAACCCCATTGGCTTCCTTACTCTATACCGGTAGAGCCTTATACCCAGTATATATGAAGCTTCACCCATGTCTTCATGTAGAAGTTCTTGCAAAGGTAGGCTTTACACTTTGAATCAATCCTATATTATTTCCAATTATAATGATATCGTCTACATACAATGCAATGAATACTATCATGCTCCTACTAACTTTCTTATAAACACACAACTCTTCCTCGTTCTTGATGAATCCATATAATCTAATTATCCCATCAAAACGACGATTCTAACTTTGAGATGCCTGTTTAAGTCCATAAATATACTTTTTTAGCTTACAAACCAAGTTTAAAGTCTTACTGGATACAAAACCCTCTAGTTGTTCCATATAGATATCCTCATCGAGGAATCCATTTAGGAACGAGATTTTCACATTCATCTGTCATATCTCACAATCATGATATGCAACAATAGCTAAGAGTATCATAATGGATTTTATCACAGGGAATGGCAAAAAGGTTTCCTCATAGTCTATCTCAGGACGTTGAGTATAATATTTCGTTACCAATCGGACCTTAAAGGTTTCCACCTATCCATCGGGCATACGCTTCCTTTTATAAACCCATTTAAAACTAATAGGTTTAACTCATTCCGGAAGTTCAACAAAGTCCCAGACTTGATTGTCATGCATAGCATCCATTTTGGATTTCATGGCTTCTTGTCATTTTCCTGAATCGATATCTAATAATGTCTTTTTATACACAGTCGGATCTGTCTCCTCTAAGAGGAGAACATCGAAGCTCACATCAGATGTCAAAAATAGTCTATCTAGAGGTCTCGACAATCTACTCGACTTATGTAGAACCTGTGTCGAAAATCTTTCACCTAGTTGGATCTCTGATTCCATCTCAGGTTCCTCTAAGTTAGGATTAAACTCTTCGAGTTCAATCTTTTTACAATTCTCACTTTCTCTCAAAAATCCTTTTAAAAAAGGTAGCAAAATGAGCAACAATTACATTTCGTTGCTCAGAATCGTAGAATTGATATCCCAAAGAATTTTCAGGATATCCAATGAACCTGAATATATATCCCCATGAGTGCTAGTTTATCCCACTACGTGACCCCAACATACGCGGGACAATCCTAAATCTTTATATATCTAAGACTTGGATTTCTACTATATCATATTTGATATGGGGTCTTAGAAACAGCTTTTAATGGAACTTTGTTAAGTATGTGGGCATCAGTAAGTAAAGTATAACCCCAACAATAATTTATGTATAAATTTAGCTGTATCAACCATCAGCCACGAGTTTGTGTGGTTTGGTATAACTATACATTATAATTGGTAAATTATGATTTTAATACGATATGTCTATATAAATATTATGAGTGCACTTAAGATGTGTTGACTGGATTAACATGAGTTATGAGATAAATCTAGTGCATGAGTAATAGTTGTAAGTGTATGATGTTTAAGATTTGTGAGGTAAGTAATACTTTCCGAGTATCTAGAAGGAAAGTACATAACATGTGATTTGTGTATACGGTATGAAATAGGATTCTATACTTCTAAATACTATATGTATAAGTCTACGTTTCTAATATTTGAAGGGGTTTGTTTAGGTGTATGAGATGATATACTACTGTTATAAGTAGAAAAGAATATGCTTCTGGTTTTAGGAAGTGAAACTCGTAATTAAGTCATAACATGAATTAAAATCTAAATAAGAGAAAGAAACATATAGGGAATTCTTGATGCCTTATTATTTTACCATTGAAAATCTTTGATCTTTATAAAAATTAAATCTTGATCCTTATTATCATTTAAATGTTTTACTGTTGCTAAACTTATTTTGTTTCATCCATTTTCTTGTGGAATCAATATTCCATATATAATACAATATCCGCGAGTTATATTTTGAGCATAATCAAGAAACTATGAGGATAGCACAGAAGATCTTGTGCGGTTAGATACAAGATTTTGGAATGGTTTTTCATCTCAAATAAAAAATCAATTTGGGATACTGGATGACTTTTTATTTTAAATTAAAAATTAAAACCAGAATTATAGATAATTTTTCATCTCGAATTCCGACCATTGTCTAAAAATTTATGAATTACGATCGTGATTTACGATATCAAATTATTTGATTTAGGATTTAAAATAATTTTCATCTCAATTCAAAAATTTGACAAATGATTCGTGACGATTTATAGTTTCCAATCCTTAATGGAGACATGGCAAATCCCCACACGTTACTACGTGTTGCAACCTCCACTTGGAATGGGAAGTTTTACTCAATTTTAAATTACTACTATATCATATATTTTTTTCACATGTCCTTTCCACACGGAACTTTCTTAGTTTTTATCCTACGTGGCTAGAACACAAATAAAATTCCATGGGCTATACCTAGTCCGTAAACTGGATTGGAGTCGTAAACCCATGACACGTAAGATGCATGCCGTGAGATATCCGATTGGGACTAGGTGGGGAGCTGATAGAGTTTGGAGTGGATTTATCAATATCAAATCCGTACCCATTTTTTTAATAAATTAGTAAACCCGCATCATGTTTGTTACGATTTTTAATTTCCATTATCAAATCCATCATAACGGATTTATATCTATTAGCAAACCCGCATTAGTACCATGCATGATTTTTGCAGGTTTTTTAATGTAATATGTGCGCTTTATATTTAAATTGGAGTTGAAACAAATAATGAGTATATAACTTATTTTTAATGGATTTTGATTTAGTTTACAACACACAATATAAAACACTACCAACATATAATAAACATGTAATAAATATTCTAATGATAAAACATCATTAAATAGTTAATAAACATGGTTAAAATATTCCAATGGGTCATGTGAGCTATCAGGATTTAGGTTGACAAAAGATGAAATGAGTACTATAAACTATTAAATTTTAGGTTTTTATTCTTAAATAGTTAGAAAAAATGATGTATTTTGATATAAAAATTATTGATTTAAATTAAAAAATAAAAAATAAATTTACTAGTTTGATAGATACTTGTTGCAAGTATTTATTTATATTAGTCTTTATCAAATTCACATAACACCCGCTCCAGTTTTTTAAAATTAATAAATCGGTGCCAAACCCACTAATATAATTATCAAATCTTATACATATAGAACAGATATAACGAATTTGCAGGCAAAATTGCCATTATTCGTGGGAACCAATAACCTTTTTTCTTAAAGTACATGACACGTGAGGTGCATGCGACTCTCTAATTTAACCTCCAAGGCAAAACCATAACGGATGCATCACTCAATGCCACGTGTCAAATCATGAAGTAAGGTTCCAATTTGTGACCCAAAAAAATAAACAAAGAAATTAGGAAAAAAATAAAAAGGAGTAAACGTAGGTTCTAGAGAGCGAGAAAGAGAGAGGGGGGTGGATGGAAGGCAAACAAGAAACGCTTAAAACGGCGTCGAAGGTAAGATACAATCTGAAACCTAATTCGTTTTTTATTTTTTGTTTTCCATTAACGGTTACGAGATTTAGTACGAACATGAAATTTGTAACTGCTTTGTTGATTTTATAATTATAATAATATATTATTATCTTTTATTTACATGTTTATTATTTCGTTCTTCCGTGTTTAGCTGCCGAGAATTTGCAGTCTAGATTAGGAAACGGAAGGAAATTGAGAATCTTTTGTTGTTAATGCGATTTGTCAGGTCTTTTGAAAAAATCCGAGTTGTCGTTTTGTTGAATCGAAACCAACATCTAAGCCTTACGATTCCTCTGGTTTTTCTTTTCTTTCTTTAGTGGTTTGTTTGTTTCTTTAGCTACTGGAAAGCCAGAAATTCTGCGTCTTGTAATGATTAAAGTGTGTTGGTTTTGGCATGGCAGCTAGGGGTGTTGTTCAATTTGATCTTGGATTGTGTTTTGTGTTTGTCTTGATGACATTTGTGAGAATTGCCCATAGATCTTAACATAAGTTTGGAAGAATTGTTCAGAATTTATGCTTATGCTAGTGGGTTTCAGCTTTGGGTTTCAATGATGGTAATTTGTTTTATTTTAGTAATAAGCCAACATTAAAGTTGCTCATTTTGTTACGGCTTCCATTGTTTACATGAATCCTTTTTGAGTCCTGTTTTGTACACAATGCCTATGTTTCGGGTATGAGCTAAAGCTTGCTTATCATCTACTCTACATCTGGGTATTGTGAGAGTATGGAATTTGCCATCAATTTTTTTTGTAAAATGCATAATCAATAACATATGATTTTATCATTTGTCTTTCGAGTGTTAAATTTACTACCTTTGGTAAAAGGGCATACTGTGAGAATTTGTGAAGGAAAAATTGTGTATTACAATTTGCTTGATATAAAACTTACAATGAGAGGCTTTTATATAGGCATTATACAACTACCACATTAAATACACAACAACACAACTACCAACTACACAATTAATGCTTGGTTGAATATAATCTAACAATAAATACTAATTAACTTCTCAACTAATTCCAACACTCCCCCTCAAGCTGGAGCATACATGTTGTATGCACCAAGCTTGTTACAGATGAAATCAGCACAAGAACCATAGAGTGACTAGGGTGTTTAAAGCGCTGCTGGAGAATGCACAGCAGGAACATATATGGTGACTTGGTTGTTTAACGTCGTTGGAGAATGCACAACGAGAACAGATGTGGAGGTTTGGATGGTTTAACATCGCTGGAAAATGCACAGCTGAAAAGTTTAAACTATTCCAGAACAGCTCAAAACATCTAAAGAAAATTGTCAAATCACCCCATAATAAAACCCCGAAAAAAGTCAGATGTGGAACTTGGTGCAAATAAGGGATAAGAATTAGCATTTCGTCGTCACTGATATTGTCAAGATTGCCAAAGAAGATGCGGCGCGTGAGGCTCACACATATATAGCGGTGTGTGTTCCCCACGCGCCGACTTGAACGACGACTCTAAAAGAGAGATACTAGAACCCAGAGAAAGATTGGCTCTGATACCATGTGAGAATTTGTGAAGGAAAAAATTGTGTATTAAAATTTGCTAGATATAAAACTTACAATGAGAGGCCTTTATAGGCATATATAACTACCATATTAAATACACAACAACACAACTACCAACTACACAATAATGCTTGATTGAATATAATCTAACAATAAATACTAAAAGCTTCTCAACTAATTCCAGCACATACCTCCTTTTCCTTAAGATCATGGTACTAAAAAACGCTAGATGCTAGGCATACGGTAGGGGGTGCCTATATGGACGCGCTAGGTGGGGCTATGCGAAGGTAGGAGATTTTTTTAGTTGAAATTTTTTTCTTAGTGTTTGGTATTTTGGATTCAATTAGGTTTAGGGTTAGGATTTTGGTAAATTAAGGTCAATTAGGTTTAGGTTATGGGTATGTCAAACTGTCAATTTGATATTAATTAGGATTGGGGTTTGGAAAATTGAGGTCAATTAGGTTTAGGATTTGGAAATTTGGGTTCAATTACAATTAGGGTTAGGGTTTGGCAGTTTCAGGTCGCCTTCGACCGTGGCTCCACCACCGGCCCCGTGAACTACACGTGCCACCACCTCTGGCTGCCAAACGACACATGCGCCACGCCTCCTGGATCAAAACCCGCTGGCCAACCTTTCCCCACCATTCAAGCGCCAATCTGAGCCACTGTTTGCCATAGATCTGCATTTTTCCAGAGATCGCTGCCTAGCTCACTGTTTCCAGTGTAATCAGGATGGTCAGGCGGCCGCCTAGATCGTTCTTTAAAACACTTTTGAGATTAACTGATAATGTTCGACAGGATTCCTAGGTAATATCTTACTTGTGTATACTATAGAACTGATTGGATTAACATGTTTTTCTAATTTTATTTTCTTCACTTTCTTCTTATTTTAACATTTGGAAGTTGAAAGTATGTGCTTATAAACCGGATTTATTGGAGCCATAAAATTTGCAGATGTTACAATTGAAGTGGTGAAGTTGGATAGCTTCTCCCTTTACCAATTTAGTTTGTAGTTTTTTGAGAATTGCTAAGCTAGGAATTGTTTCTCTTAGGAGGTTTATGGGTACCAAATTTGAAAGGACGATATGGGTACCAAATTTGAAAGGACGATATAGTTTAGGAAGTAAAAGTAATTATTTTAGACTTACAATATTCATTGGTAATCATGAGGAATCAGTCTTGCATCTTACCCATCGAATTGTTTTTGCATCAATGAGACAGTGTTGTCAGATTGCTGCCTCCTTATGTTCTTAATGTAGTTGGAAGACTTCATTTGGGGGGAGAAAAGAAAAATAGCTTGTAGTTTATTCTGATATGTATCTGCTTTATGGCTGCACAATATAAGTTCTTTCATTTACTTTTACTTTTTCCATCAAGGGCTGGTAAAAAGGGGAACTTTCTTTATGTAATTGGGTCATTCTACTGGTTAAAGTGTATATGTATGTTCTTAAGCAATTTCACTGGCTCCTGTTGAATTCTCATGACAGAAGCCACGAGGAGGAGGGGAACCGATCAGGTCAGTTGACACACATGCTGTGCAATGTGAAAAATGTTTTAAATGGAGGGTGATTTCTTCACCAGAAGAGTACGAGGAAATTAGAAGTGAAATCGCAGAGAATCCTTTTGTTTGTGACCGAAAACCTGGTGTTTCCTGTGAGGATCCTGCTGATATTGAGTATGATGCATCACGAGTCTGGGTCATCGACAGACCTGGCATCCCGAAGACCCCGAGAGGTTTTAAGAGAAGTTTGGTGCTCAGAAGAGATTTCTCCAAAATGGATGCTTACTATTTTACTTTGACAGGGAAGAAACTAAGAACTCGTAATGAA
>SKCR01036446.1:0-75578 GCA_019454045.1 Zanthoxylum bungeanum | reverse complement strand
CATTGGTGAATCTTCGGGAAGCGACCCAAGAGATCCCTGGATATGTTGACAGTAAATCCGGTCGTCGGACTATCCAAACACGTACGTACCAAGTACTACATTTTTACCGATTTACGAGACAAGGTTGGCTTCCAGCAAAGCGTCATGTCTACCTATTTCTCCAGAAATATTCTTAATGGAATAAACGATCTTTATCAGGCGTAGTATATGTAGTATCGTGAATAGCGATCCAGTATCGAATGATCACATGCTAGGCCTTGGGCTGGAGAAGTGTTTGCCCCGTACGAAGCATATATTGGATGTCATGCAACTAGTCTCTTTGAATCAGATAATCCTGACCTTGTCATATTATCCCGATGGTTGCAACACAATAGAGAACCAGTTCTGTATCCCTGCGCGATCATCACCTCCATATGTCTGAAGTGATACTTCTGTCTTGACATCACACCCAATACACTGCGATTCCCAATAAACCCAGAAGAGGCGTACACAGAACCTGTTAAAGTCCTGGATGACCAAAACCAAAGTTTATTGATTGTCGCAAGTACTAGCGATGCAAGTCTCAGGTTAAGACCAAATACACCTACCCTGAAGCGGACTCCCATAGACACATAGACATACTACCAATGGGATTCTGCGGGGTCTATCCAGAGCGAAGCTGTTTTCCGTACCATCGGTAAAACACAACCTCATATCGCACTTACATAAGTATCCTATACTGAAATATATGAGAACTATGCCGTTGTGCCCTCACAACGCGCACAAGTGTAATACTAGTCTATTCCGCATTATCGATGTCCAATCTCGATAATACTACGACTATGGATATTTAATAATTAAACCTCATATCATCTCAATCCGGAACTAATCATATGGACTTTTATCATTCACACATTTAAGTAATCTAATTACGAAACGATAAAAGGCAATTTCATTGTCACATAGTTAATTTTGTACAAAAACACAATGTCTTTTACAAACAATGATGCTATGGGTCATAACTGTCCAACAATCTCCCACTTGGCCTATAGCCAGTCACTCAAGCATCTAATACCTGAACTATGTACATGTCGCTCAAACTTTTGCCGAGGTATAACTTTCGTCAGCGGATATGCTAAGTTGTTATCTGATGTGACCTTCTCGATCTTCACATCGCCACGATGTATGATCTCACGAACCAGATGGAACCGTCGAAGAACATGCTTGGACCGTTGATGAGACCACGGTTCCTTAGCTGTGTTATAGCCCCGTTATTGTCACAATATAATGGAACTGGCTCAGCCGCTAACGGAACTACTCATAATCCAATTAGGAATTTTCGGATCCAAACTGCCTCCTTTGCTGCTTCTGCTACAGCAATGTACTCCGCTTCTGTTATTGAATCGACAACAGTCTCTTGCTTGGAAGATTTCCAGCTCACTGCTCCATTATTCAAACAAAATATGTACCCGAATTGTGACTTACAGTCGTCTTTGTCGATTTGGAAACTTGCATCGGTATGCCTAGTTACCTTAAGTTCTCCATCTCCATAGATTAAGAAAGCATCCTTAGTTCGTCTAAGATACTTAATGATATTCTTAACCGCCATCCAGTGACCTTCACCTGGATCCCCTGATAGTGACTACACATGCTCAAAGCATAGGACACATCAGGTCGCGTACATGTCATGGCATAGATGATCGATCCGACTGCCCAGACGAACGGTATCCGACTCATGTTGTCTCTCTCATATTGAGTTTTAGGACACATGTCCTTAGATAGATAGACACCATGTGACACTGGCAACAGTCCCCTCTTGGACTGATCCATGTTGAATCTCTTCAACACTTTGTTAATGTACGTACTCTGGGAGAGTCCAAGCAGCTTTCTAGATTTATCCCGATAGATCTTTATTCCCAGAATAAAGGCTGCTTCTCCCAGATCTTTCATGGAGAATTTCAATGAAAGCCAAGCTTTCACCGAAGTTAACATGGGAATGTCATTACCGATAAGTAATACATCGTTGATGAGCGGAAAATATATCAATATTTACCGCACCTTTTACCTAATATTTTGTTTAGTTTCTTGAGTTTAATGAACTTTTTGATGTGTTTTATGTGTTTTAAAGTATTGGGATTTAATGGAATCAACTCTGGGCTAAAACGATGAAATTCAGAGCAAAAAAATGGCGAAAACGGAAATTTACTATACGCGTCACGAAGTGTAGTCAAAATTTACAATTTTGCGTAATTTTCGTATTTTGGCCATAACCTTTTCATCCGATGTCCGATTGAGCTGATTCAAGTTGCAAATTAAAGAAAACTCGAAGATCTACAACTTTAAAGATTTAAATATTTTCGAATGCGGAAGTTTGGAAGGCTGAAATTGATGAATAATCTAGTATATTTTGTGTATTTACTATAGTCATTTTCAAAATGTAAAATAAAATTAATAAAATAAAAAAGTAAAAATTATCAAAATTCCACCAAACATGCTGCCATGTTTGGTGCCATGTTTGGTGGAGCTATTGGTGGAGTAATTTGTGGAGAAATTGGTGGAAACCTTTAGATTTTCCTATAAATATCAAGCTAAATTTTGTAAATTTTCCAAGCTTTCTTTGGAGTAATTTTGAGATTTCCTTTAAATGAAAATCTAAAGGAAAGTGTCTTGTATATTATTTAAGTTTTCTTGTATTTTCTTTTAAGTTGTTTAATAAAATTTTGTGTGTTTTCTTTTACAGCATGAGGAGGTAATCTCATTCTGCTGGGGTGAAGAGGTAAGAATTTTAATATGATAAATTAGATTAATCTCCCTTATTTTAATTAAAATTTGGATTAATTAGTTTTCGCCTATATGGCCGGTTTAGGTGACAGCCCTATTTACCGCCTATATGGCTGGTTTTATATTTTTGAACTTAGTTTCCGCCTATATGGTCGGTTTATGTGCTAACCTTGTTACCGCCTATATGGCTGGTTTATATGATTTTGTTACCGCCTAAATGGCTGGTTTATATGATTTTATTACCACCTATATGGTCGGTTGGACTTTGGACAAATGAAATTACCGCCTTTATAATCTGGTTAATTAATTGGTAAACATTGAGAATAAGGGAGATTTCTAATTTTGAAATATTAAAAGTGGATCCTCTAACCCCAGCATTTTCTTTTATTGTACTTTTAATTTCCAGCATTTACTTTATTTAATTTTTCAGCATTTACTTTATGTCTTTTATTTTATTTAAGCTTTTACTAGCCTTAGATATGTGTCGTAGCTAAGTCCGTTATCTGAGATTGTGATGAATTTCAATATCACTGGTTTATAAGGGGTTAGATTATAGTTTGGGTAATATAAAGATTTATTTATTGAGTCTTAATCTTAATTCTTTTTATTAACTGGCCACTAATAAAATTGATTAGGTAAACTTAAAATGAACTAGACATAGGGATTTTAAGTTTAAGACCTTAGACTCAATAGCTCACGATCTTCCTTGAGGATAGATAACCCTTTAATAGATTTCTTTACAGGATAAGAATATACCTGTCGGGCGGGGGTAGCCATAATTGGAACTTAATCTTAATGAATCCAGGTAATGTGGTTGACAAAGACATATGGTTCAATTGGGTTATACTGGGTATTTGTAATTGACCATCGGAAGAGGCTTTTACATAATTTCGTGTTTCAGGTTAATAAACCAATATATTACACAAACGTAAAATAACCACTTCATCTTTTAAAAAGATATTGGAAGGATTCACAACCCTTGATAGTTTTATAAATTTGAATTTTCATTAATCTACTTTCACGTAATTTTTATTTACCTGTTTTTAAGTTAATTTGTAAGTCACCATTTCAATTTACAAACAATCAATCTGTTAGATACTAGTAATCATTTGGCCTCATAAAAATTAATAGGTTGGGTATTAAGTCCTCGTGGGATCGATACTTTTTATACTACTTGAACGATACGTACTTGCGTTATACACTTGTGTTTACGCACCGATCAAGTTTTTGGCGTCGTTGTCGGGGACTTATTTATCTTTTACTATTAGTTTAGGGGTTAGGTTCGTTACTTGTATCTAATTTTTCTTTTTACTTATTGTTTCTGTTTTATTATGTTTCTGGTTCTCATACACTTCATGAGACGAGCCAGAAGCTTCGAAATCCGTCCGTTTGACCCTGAGATTGAAAGAACCATCAGACAGTTGAGAAAGGAAATGCGAGAAGGCCAAGAAGCAATTGTTAACATGCAACCTGAACCATTGGAGGTTGCACCACCAATTCCTATTCGAGACAGAACCATTCTGGTGGTAGATGGCCTCATTTCCTGTATTGTACTTCCTCTCTTACCAGTAAATGCGGGTGACATCAAAACTTGTATTCAGATGATTCAACAATCAGTTCAGTTTGGGGGGAACACAACTGAAGATCCTAATGCCCACATCAGTAACTTCCTGGAAGTTTACGGTACTTTCAATTACAACCGAGGAGTTGAAGAAACTATGAAACTGCGAGTTTTCCCATATTCCTTGAAAGACAGAGCAAAAGCTTGGCTACATTCACTACTAGCAGGTTCTATCACAACTTGGAACACTCTAGCCACCAAATTCCTTGCAAAATACTTTCCACCAGCCAGAACTGCAAAGTTGAGGAATGACATTACATCCTTCATGCACCAAGATTCAGAATCCCTCTGCGAAGCTTGGGAGAGATTCAAGGATTTGCTTCGGAAATGTCCTCACCATGAAATTGTAAAGTGGCTACAAGTCCAAACCTTCTATAATGGACTTTATGGAATAATGAGAACCACAATTGATGTTGCTGCTGGAGGAGCACTAATGGCAAAAGGAGAAGATCAGACCTGTGACTTAATTGAAGAAATGGCCAACAACAATTCTTTATGGCCAACAGAAAGGAGCATGATCCAAAGAATCGCATGAATTTATTAAGTTGGAGCCAACACAGCACTGAATGCCAAGCTGGATATGATTTGTAAAAATCTGGAAACTCTTAACATGAAGGTTAATGGTGGATCCACAAGTTCACCATATGGAGGAGCACCAGAACCAGTTCAACAAGAAGAGACGGTGAACTATGTCAACAATTTCAATAGGAACAATCCATATTCCAACACCTACAACCCAGGGTGGATGAATCATCCCAATTTTTCATGGAGTAACAATTCAGGGCAAAAGAATAATTCACCACCTGGATTCCACCAGCAGAATAAAGGCCAGGAGTATGAAAAAGAACTAGAAATGAAAGAATGGTTTGCAGAGATGTTCAAAAAGCAAGAAGCAAAATACGAAGCTATATTTCAAGTCCACACGGCACTTATCAAAGCCAATCAGCTTCTATCAAAGCACTTGAGAATCAACCTGGACAACTGGCCAATGCTCAGAGTTACAGACCACCAGGAAATCTTCCCAGTAATCCAGAACCAAATCCAAGGAACCGAGGGAAGGAACAATGTCAAGCCATTACCTTGAAAAGCGGTACTGAAATCAACAAAGATGTTGGAGTCAAAACAACTGTTGAAGAGGTTCCAAAAGAAACAGAGCAATTGGTGGAAGAAAAATATGCAAAGGAAAAAGAACAGATCACTCCACCTCCGCATTTTCCTCAGCGTCTTCAGAAGAACAAATTGGACAAGCAGTTTGCTAGATTCCTGGAGATATTAAAAAAGCTGCACATCAATATTCCATTTGCAGAAGCCTTGGAACAAATGCCCAGCTATGTAAAATTCATGAAAGACATTCTTTCACGGAAACGGAGATTGGGAGATTACGAGACAGTAGCATTAACGGAAGAATGCAGCGCCATCATTCAGAGGAAGCTTCCCCCAAAGTTGAAAGATCCTGGCAGTTTCACAGTTCCATGCACCATTGGATAACATTACATCGGTAAGGCTTTATGTGATTTAGGTGCAAGTGTTAATTTAATGCCTTTTTCTATTTATAGAAAATTGTAAATTGGAGTAGCAATGCCTACCTCAGTATATTTGCAACTTGCTGATCGAACACTCGCATTTCCGAGAGGAATCGTTGAAAATATGCTGGTCAAAGTTGATAAACTCATTCTCCCAGTAGATTTCATCATCCCTGACATGGAAGAAGACAAAGATGTGCCTATCATTCTTGGGAGACCATTCTTAGCGACAGGTCGAACTGTGATTGACGTACAAAAAGGAGAACTAACCATGAAAGTTCAGGACCAAGAAGTTACCTTCAATGTTTTCAAAGCCGTGAAATTCCCTAGTGACCGGCGTAATCACACGCGTATAACGCAAGCGCACGTATCGTTCAAGTAGTATAAAAAGTATGGATCCCACGAGGACTTAATACCTATGCTATTAATTTTATTGAGGTCAAATGATTACTGGTATCTAATGGTTTGTTTGATTTGATTGGGATGTTGACTTAAAAATTAAATAAGTAAATAAAATTGTGCAAAAGTAAAATTAAGAAATTCCAAATTTATAAAACTATCCAGGGTTGTGAATTCTTCCAATATTATTTAAAGATGAAGTGGTTATCTTATAGTTGGGTAATATATTAATTTATTAACCTGGAACGCTAAATTATGTAAAAGCCTATTCCGATGGTCAATTACAAATACCCAGTATAACCCAATTGAACCATATGTCTATGTCAACCAAATTACCTGGATTTATTAAGTTTGAGTTCCAATTAGGGCTACCCCCGCCCGACAGGTATATTCCTATCCTGTAAGGAAATCTATTAAAGGGTTATCTATCCTCAAGGAAGATCGTGGGCTATTGAGTCTAAGGTCTTTAACCTAAAATCTCTTTTCCAAGTTCATTTTAAGTTTACCAGTTCAATTTGATTAATGGCCAGTTAATAAAAAGCATTAGGATCAAGGCTCAATAAATAAACTTTTATATTACCCAAACTATAATTTAACCCCTTATAAACCGGTGATATTGGATTTCATCACAACCCCAGATAACTGGCTTAGTTACGACACATATTTACGGGTAGTAAAATCTTAAATAAAATAAAAGACATAAAGTAAATTGCTGGAAATTAAAAAATGAAAAGTAAATTGCTGAAAAGTAAATAAAGTAAAAGTAAAAATAAAAAGTAAAAAAAAATTAAAATTAAATACTAAAAATAAATTGCTAAAAAGTAAATTGCTGAAAGTAAATAAAGTAAAAATAAAAAGTAAAAAGTAAAAAAAAAATAAAAGTAAATTACTGAAAAATAAATTGCTGAAATTAAATAAAGTAAAAGTACAATAAAAGAAAATACTGGGGGTTAAAGGATCAACTTTTATTGCTACTATTTTAGGTATATTCCTTAATATAATATATTAACTTTGCGTGATAATTACCAACCAGCTAATATAGCGGTATCTTGATTAAGTCAAATTAATAATTAATTACCAACTGACCAACCAGGCGGTATCCATATTTAGTTAGGTTAAAACCAATTTATAATTAATTACCAACCGACCAATATAGCGGTATCCTCATTAAGTCAGGTTTTAAATAGCTTATATATTATATTTAAGAGAGATTAATCTAAATAGCAATAATAAAAGCTTTACCTTTCACCTCAGCAAGGGAGAATTACCTCCTCATTGCTTGAAATATAAAAACTGCAAAAGTAAAGAAAGAAAAGGTTTGTGCGTAAAAGTAAATTCTGGAAAGTAAAAACTGAAAAGTAGAGAAAAGAAAGTGCGAAAACGGAAATTAATTATTGAAAGCTGTAAATAAATAAATAAGATACAATCTTCTATTTATTCTTTAGGAATTTCAAAGAAAAAAGTATATGATTTTACAAATGAAATTGCTTGGTATTTATAGGCAAAATTTTGCCTCCATCAAATCATCGATCAAATTCTCTACCAAATCCATTATTAATTTCTCCACTAATTACTCCACCAAATCCATTATTAATTGCTCCACTAATTTCTTATCATGTTGGTGGTGATTTGATAATTTTTATTAATTATTTATTAATTTATTTTTTTGATTTGAAAATGATTGAAAATTACTTTAATAATTACACACAACACACTTCTGGATGGTTCATCAATTTCGGTTATGAAATATTTAGAATTCGAAAATATTTTGTCTTTCCAAGTTGTAGATATTTGAGTCTTCTTTACTCTAGAACTTGAATCAGCTCAATCCGATATCTGAGTAAAACGTTATGCCTAAAATACTACAGATGCGCAAAACTGGAATTTCCAAAATTGCACTTCGTCAAAACACCCTTTCAAGTTTCCAATCTCCAAAATTAATATATCAAGTCCAATAATTGCCCTTAATTGACCCATATTTCATTCTAAATGATTTCATTGAATCCCGATATTATTTTATCTACAAAATAAACTAAAACATATCAAAACGTTCAACAAACCCGAGGAACTAAACAAAATATTAAGTAAAAGGGCGGTAAATATTGATATATTTTCCGCTCATCACACCCCCAAACCTAACATTTTGCTAGTCCTCGAGCAAAACAAGAAAATAAAAATAAAATTAAACTAAGCCACTTTCGTAGGGATCACGGTTGCATTTATCATATGCAACAAGCCTTTAACCCCCTAGGTGTCCCTAGTGGACGAGTTGTAGTCTCGTGAGGGTTTACAACAATGATACCCAAAAAAATTTTACAAAAGTAAAAAGGTAGTAAAACTAATGCACACAAAAGTAAAAAGACAAGAGAAAAGAGAATAAAAAAGTTAGCGACTATCAGGTGAAACTTCTACTCCAAGTTACTAGTTGTTTTATTTCTTTCTAAAGTATCGAATAAGTAAATTCTCCGATTATATTTACCATTCTCCATATACACAGCCAACAAAGTATTAATCAATCTCATTTTTGCCCACAACAGTCACAAGTGTAGTTGATAAGAGGGTAATATTTTTGTCCTAAAGTTTTATCAGAATTCACACCTTTTTGCAGCAATGGAATAATTTTTCTGATTTTTTTTTTCTTTTTTTGATTTTATTTTTTATTTATATACAATACATTCCGTTTATGTAGCGAGCTTTGGGTCGGTGGCTCCCAAACCAATTGGCTTTAGGGCACCAGGTGTTGAGACACCCCTACAGACTTAATTACTCAGACTTCAGATATATATATATATATTATATATATATATATATATATATATATATATTATTTGTTTTTCAACATCCTTGATCCAAGTAGCGAGCTTTGGGCCAGTGACTCCCAAAACAGTTGGCTTTAGGGCACTAGGTTTTAAAATACCATTACAGACTTAATAACTAGGATCTCAGACGTTTTCTTTTTTCTTTTTTTATTCTTTTTTTATTCTTTTTTTTTACTCCATTGTCATTTATATATGCTTCCTTCAATTAAATTAGAGCACTGAATATTACAAACTTTTCAATTACAGCTCATGTCCGTATGTTACTATGCATGTTGATAATACCTGTCAACTGAGCATATGAAGATCCATTTTAGTCCGTTTTATGGAGAATTTATAAATTAAATAATTCAAAAAGAAATAAATAAAAATTAACTTATTTCAACAAATATGTTGAAATACGTATCAGGAGTAGAAACTCCTTACACAATTATCTCTCACCAATTTCTCATTTTTAGTCAAAATAAAAACACAAAAACGCAAAATATTTTTGAATTTTTGAAAATTTTTCAATTTTTTTTATTTTTTTCCCGAAAAATTTTGGACTAAAAATAAAAATACAACACAAACTAAAAACAAGATACTAATTAACTAATTCTCTCCCCAAACCTAAATGAGACATTGTCTCCAATGTCTTAAACAGTAGAAGAAGAGTTTAGGAGATAGTACCCGGTTAGCTGAAATTCGTCGAAAAAATTTTTACCGATTAAGATCTATGTCCAATTTACGTTTCTTATCACGATCGCTATCTGACCAGTTCAACTTGGAAAGAATGGGGTCGATTTTTGGTTCAAAGGCTAGGATTTGATCAATTAATTCATCGGCCTTTCTCGCTGTTAGGAATATGTCTTTTACAGGTTTTGAGATAAGCCCAAGTTTGTTAGCATCTACAAGAAAGACAAAAAGAAAATCTAAAAATCCATCCACGTTAAATAATCCAATGGGTTTCTGGTGGATGTTTAAATTTTCCCATGATGCCACAGTGAATATTTCTTCCAACATGCCAAGCCCGCTTGGTAAAGCAATGAAGGCGTCAGCGTGATTGACCATTTCAATAAGTTGTTCAGACATGTTTGAGACAATACATTCCTCTCTGTTTGAGTCTCCGATGAGGTTTGTCTCAGCTAATGGTTTTGGAATGATTCCCAAAACATGGTTGCCACCTTCTTGCATGATTTTTGAAATGCATCCCATTAATCCAAGATTGTCACCGCCATATACTAAGTGCATGTTTCGTTCAACAATAACTCTCCCCAATTCCTTTGCGGCTTCCATAAATTCTGGTTTTGTCCCAGAGTTAGATCCACAAAACACACATATATGAGTAACTCATCGCTTGGAAGTGGTTTCCATTTTTCTCTTATCTGAATTTTTATATGGATGTGTAGAAGAGAAGAATGACGAGTTGAATTTATAGATCATGAAATGGGTGAGTAATAATAGCACTAGTACTTGCCAAATGATAATTATTAGATGAACGTTAAAATAAATCGTAAAAAGTCAAAAAGTTTAGATCTTGTCGGCGAAAACTAAGGATAATTACAACAGAAAAGCAAATCAAAACAATAATTAAGGCAACAGAATTGTGTACGCAATACTCCACTCGCTTAGTATAAATTAATCAGGATGCGTCTCAAGAATTCATTCCCTACTCAGCCATCAAAAATGAATTAGCTCTCATTTTTGTGGTTGCCAAACACGATTCCTCCTTAAATGCTCCGTTTATGCCTTTCCCTACAAAAATAACACACGAAAATAAAAACTCCACAACATGTATACATGAAACATGAAAACAGAAATTACAATAAATTGTATAGGTTGCCTCCCTGCTAGCGCTAAATTTAACGTCTTCAGCCAGACGTGATTGCCTGAATGTTATGATGGATCTGAAAGTGTGACGATTTCTTTTTGTCGCTCAAATGATTCTCCCCATTAGTGCTTGACACGCTTGTTTTTAACCTTGAATGTTTTATTGGAGTTGGGATCATGTATCTCAACGGCTCTGTCTGGTAAAACCTTGGTGATTAGGAATGGACCTGACCACCGTGATTTTGGCTTCCAAGGGAAGAATTTCACCCTTGATTTGTTTAACAGTACCTTCTGCCCTGGTTCCAGTTGTATGCGCACTAACTTTTCATCATGTCTTTTCTTGGCCTTTTCTTTGTACAATTTGGCATTCTCAAAAGGCTGAATGTGAAATTCCTCCAATTCGTTGATCTGATGGAACTGTTTCTCTTATGTTGCTTGTAGTGCAAGAATCTGTGTCTTTAGTACACAAGACTCTTTATCTTCAGGATCCACAGGCAATTGACTTGCTTTATGTTTGTCAGTAAAATTTTACATTGCATTGGAGTTCTGAATGGTACTGTGTATCATATCAAGTTTGAAACATTCCTCATTCTTTTCATCTTCTGGGGAATTAATAACTTTGAAAACATTGAATGTTACTTCTTGATACTGTACCCTCATGGTTAATTCTCCTTTCTGTACATCAATAATAGTTTGACCTGTAGCCAAGAATGGTCTCCCGAGGATTATCGGCACATCTGCGTCTTCTTCCATATCAAGGACAATAAAATCTGCTGGGAAAATGAATTTGTCAACTTTGACCAGCACATCTTCAACTACTCCTCTCGGAAATACCAGCGTTCTATCAGCGAGTTACAGAGAGACCGTGGTAGGCATTGTTTCTCCGATCTGCAGTTTCCTGAAAATAGAAAAGGGCATCAAGTTAACACTTGCACCTAAATCACACAAAGCCTTACCGAAGTTATGTTATCCTATGATGCAAGGAATGGTGAAACTGCCAGGATCTTGCAACTTTGGGGGAAGCTTCCTCTGAATGATGACACTGCATTCTTTCGTCAATGCTACTGTCTCGTAATCTCCCAATCTCCATTTTCGTGAAATAATGTCTTTCTTGAATTTAACATAGCTGGGCATTTGTTCCAAGGCTTCTGCAAATGGAATGTTGATGTGCAGCTTTTTGAACACCTCCAGGAATCGAGCAAATTGCTTGTCCAGTTTACTTTTCTGAAGATGCTGAGGAAATGGTGGAGGTGGAGTGATCTGTTCTTTTTATTTTTCCTTTGCTTCTTTTTCCTCCATCTGTGGAACTGCATTTTTTGAAACTTCCTCGATTTTTGCCTTGTTTCCAACATCTTTGTTAATTTCAGTACCGCTTTTCAAAGTAATGGCTTGACATTTCTCCTTCCCTCGGTTCCTTGGATTTGGTTAATTTCAGTACCGCTTTTCAAAGTAATGGCTTGACATTTCTCCTTCCCTCGGTTCCTTGGATTTGGTTCTGTATTACTGGGAAGATTTCCTGGCGGTCTTTAACTCTGAGCATTGGCCAGTTGTCCAATTTGATTCTCCAGTGCTTTGATAGAAGTTGATTGGTTTTGAAACATAGCTTCATATCTTTTTAACTGAGCCAACACTTCTGCCATTACTAGTTTTTTTTTTTCATGCTCCTGGCCTTTGTTATGTTGTTGGAATCCAGATGGTGGATAGTTCTGCTGTTGGAATCCAGGTGGTGGATTATTCTTTTGCCCTGAATTATTGCTCCATGAAAAATTGGGATGATTCATCCACCCTAGGTTATAGGTGTTGGAATATGGATTGTTCCACTGTCTGTTGAAATTATTGACATAGCTCACCATCTCTTCTTGTTGAACTGGTTCTGGTGCTCCTCCATATGGTGAACTTGTGGATCCACCATTAACATTCATGTTAAGATTTTCCAGATTTTTGCAAATTATATCCAGCTTGGCATTTAGTGCTGTGTTGGCTCCAACTTCATAAATTCCTGCAATTCTTTGGATCATGCTCCTTTCTGTTGGCCATAAAGAATTGTTGTTTGCCATTTCTTCAATTAAGTCCCATGCCCGATCTTCTCCTTTTTCCATTAGTGCTCCTCTAGCAGCAGCATTAATTGTGGTTCTCATTATTTCAGAAAGTCCATTGTAGAAGGTTTGGACTTGTAGCCACTTTGCAATTTCATGGTGAGGACATTTCCGAAGCAAATCCTTGAATCTTTCCCAAGCTTCGCAGAGGGATTCTGAATCTTGCTGCACGAAGGATGTGATGTCATTCCTTAACTTTGCAGTTCTGGATGGTGGAAAATATTTTGCAAGAAATTTGGTGGCTAGAGTGTTCCAAGTTGTGATGGAACATGCTTGTAGTGAATGTAGCCAAGCTTTAGCTCTGTCTTTCAAGGAGTATGGAAAAACTCGCAGTCTCATAGCTTCTTCAGCTCCTCGGTTGTAATTGAAAGTGCCGCAAACTTCCAAGAAGTTGCTGATGTGGGCATTAGGATCTTCAGTTGTATTTCCCCCAAACTGAACTGACTGCTGAATCATCTGAATGCATATTTTGATGTCACCCGCATTTACTGGTAAGGGGGCAGTACAATACAGGAAATAAGGCCATCTACCACCGGAATGGTTCTATCTCGAATAGGAATTGGTGGTGCAACCTCCAAAGGTCCAGGTTCTATGTTAATGATTACTTCTTGGCCTTCTCACCTTTCCCTTCTCAATTGTCTGATGGTTCTTTCAATCTCTGGGTCAAGCGGACGGACTTCAAAGCTTCTGGTTCGTCTCATGTAGTGTTTAAGAACCTGAAACACAAAAAAAAAAAAAAATAAGTAAAAAGAAATTAGATACAGGTAAATGTATCTAACCTCAAAATTAATAGTAAAAGATATATAAGTCCCCGGCAATGGCGCCAAAAACTTAACCGACGTAATCACACGCGTATAATGCAAGCGCACGTATCGTTCAAGTAGTATAAAAAGTATCGATCCCACGAGGACTTAATACCTATGCTATTAATTTTAATGAGGTCAAATGATTACTGGTATCTAATGGTTTGTTTGATTTGATTGGGATGTTGACTTAAAAATTAAATAAGTAAATAAAATTGTGCAAAAGTAAAATTAAGAAATTCCAAATTTATAAAACTTTCCAGGGTTGTGAATTCTTCCAATATTATTTAAAGATGAAGTGGTTATCTTATAGTTGGGTAATATATTAATTTATTAACCTGGAACGCTAAATTATGTAAAAGCCTATTCCGATGGTCAATTACGAATACCCAGTATAACCCAATTGAACCATATGTCTATGTCAACCAAATTACCTGGATTCATTAACTTTGAGTTCCAATTAGGGCTACCCCCGCTCGACAGGTATATTCCTATCCTGTAAGGAAATCTATTAAAGGGTTATCTATCCTCAAGAAAGATCGTGGGCTATTGAGTCTAAGGTCTTTAACCTAAAATCTCTTTTCCAAGTTCATTTTAAGTTTACGAGTTCAATTTGATTAATGGCCAGTTAATAAAAAGCATTAGGATCAAGGCTCAATAAATAAACTTTTATATTACCCAAACTATAATTTAACCCCTTATAACCCGGTGATATTGGATTTCATCACAACCCCAGATAACTGGCTTAGTTACGACACATATTTACGGGTAGTAAAATCTTAAATAAAATAAAAGGCATAAAGTAAATTGCTGGAAATTAAATACTGAAAAGTAAACTGCAGAAAAGTAAATAAAGTAAAAGTAAAAAGTAAAAAAAAATTAAAATTATATACTGAAAGTAAATTGCTGAAAGTAAATAAAGTAAAAGTAAAAAGTAAAAAGTAAAAAAATAAAAATAAAAGTAAATTGCTGAAAAATAAATTGCTGAAATTAAATAAAGTAAAAGTACAATAAAAGAAAATGATGGGGTTAGATGATCAACTTTTATTATTACAATTTTAGATATCTCCCTTAATATAATATATTAACTTTGCATGATAATTACCAACCAGCCATTATAGCGGTATCCTGATTAAGTCAAATTAATAATTAATTACTAACCAACCAACCAGGCGGTATCCATATTTAGTCAGGTTAAAACCAATTTATAATTAATTACCAACCGGCCAATATAGCGGTATCCTCATTAAGTCAGGTTTTAAATAGCTTATATATTATATTTAAGGGAGATTAATCTAAATAGCAATAATAAAAGCTTTACCTTTCACCTCAGCAAGGGAAAATTACCTCTTCATTGCTTGAAATATAAAAACTGCAAAAGTAAAGAAAGAAAATGTTTGTGCGTAAAAGTAAATTGTGGAAAGTAAAACTGAAAAGTAAAGAAAAGAAAGTGCGAAAACGAAAATTAATTACTGAAAACTATAAATAAATAAACAAGATACAATCTTTTGTTTATTCTTTAGGAATTTCAAAGAAGAAAGTATATGATTTTACAGATAAAATGGCTTGGTATTTATAGGCAAAAGTTTGCCTCCATCAAATCATCCATCAAATTCTCTACCAAATCCATTATTAATTTCTCCACTAATTACTCCACCAAATCCATTATTAATTGCTCCACTAATTGCTTATCATGTTGGTGGTGATTTGATAATTTTTATTAATTATTTATTAATTTATTTTTTTTTGATTTGAAAATGATTGAAAATGACTTTAATAATTACACACAACACACTTTTGGATGGTTCATCATTTTCGGTCATGACATATTCAGAATTTGAAAATATTTTGTCTTTAAAAGTTGTAGATATTTGCGTCTTCTTTAATATGAAACTTTAAGCACCTCAATATGATATCTGAGTAAAAAGTTATGCCCAAAATACGATAGATGCACAAAACTGGAATTTCCAAAACTGCACTTCGTCAAAACGCCCTTTCAAGTTTACAATCTCCAAAATTAATATATCAAGTCCAATAATTGCCCTTAATTGACCCATATTTAATTCCAAATGATTTCATTGAATCCCGATATTATTTTATCTGCAAAATAAACTAAAACATATCAAAACGTTCAATAAACCCGAGGAACTAAACAAAATATTAAGTAAAATGGCGGTAAATATTGATATATTTTCCGCTCATCACCTAGCGATGAAAAAGAGGAAGAATGCTTCAGAATTGATGTTGTTGATAGTATCATTCAGGATACTGATACAGTTTCCACTGAAAAACTAGAAGCTTGCATTACCAACATGACTGATAGCGAGTCAGATGCTGAAATTCTGAAATGTATCAACTACTTGACAAGTCGTTTCGTTTCAAAGTGACAGCACCAATTGAAAGCCTGGAACTACCAAAGACATAGCAAATCAAACCCTCAATTGAAGAACCACTGCAGTTGGAGGTGAAATTACTTCCGAACCATCTCAGGTATTCATTTCTTGGAAACTCTTCTGAATTGCCTGTTATTATTTCTTCGTCACTAACATTGGAGAAAGAAGAAAAGTTGCTGAGAGTGTTGCGAGAGCACAAAAAAGCCATTGGCTGGACTATAGCAGACATTCGAGGCATTAGTCCATAATTTTGCATGCACAAGATTCTGATGAACGATGAGTACAAACCCACAGTGGAGCATCAACGGAGACTCAATCCAATCATGAAGGAAGTCATGAAGAAAGAAATCATCAAATGATTGGATGCTGGCATCATTTACCCCATCTCAGATAGTAGTTGGGTGAGTCCTATGCAGTGTGTGCCGAAGAAAGGAGGAATTACTGTGGTCACCAATGAAAAGAACGAGTTGATTCCAACAAGAACAGTGACTGGATGGAGAGTATGCATGGACTACCGAAAGCTGAACAAAGCAACAAGGAAGGATCATTTTCCGCTACCATTCATTGATCAGATGCTGGACAGACTAGCGGGACATGAGTTCTATTACTTTCTGGACGAATACTCAGGATACAATCAGATTGCTATCGCACCAGAATACCAGGAGAAAACCATTTTTACATGTCTCTATGGTACTTTTTCTTTCCACAGGATGCCATTTGGATTATATAATGCCCCAGCCATATTTCAGCGGTGCATGATGGCCATTTTCTCAAACATGCTGGAGCAGAGTATGGAGGTATTCATTGATGATTTCTCTGTGTTTGGAGACTCTTTTGACCACTGCTTGCAAAATCTGGAACAAGTGTTACAAAGATGCGAAGACACAAACCTAGTACTCAACTGGGAGAAATGCCACTTCATGGTACAAGAAGACATTGTTCTTGGACATCGGATCTCACAAAAGGGTATCGAGGTAGACAAAGTAAAGATTGAGACAATTGAAAAACTACCTCCACCAACATCTGTCAAAAAGATTCGGAGTTTTCTTGGACACACAGGTTTTTGCAGGAGATTTATCAAAGACTTTTCCAAAATTGAAAAACCTCTTTGCAATCTTCTGGAAAAGGATGTGCCTTTCAACTTCACCAAATAATGCGAAGAAGCTTTTGAGATCTTGAAACAGAAGTTGGTCTCTGGCCCCATCATAGTAACACTAGATTGGACCCTTCCATTTGAGGTGATGTGCGATGCTAGTGATTTTACTGTAGGTGCAGTTTTGGGACAACGCAAAGCAAAGATTTTCCATGCCATTTATTATTCCAGTAGAACTCTGAATGAAGCTCAACTCAATTACACAACCACTGAAAATGAGCTGCTTGCAGTTGTGTTCACTTTTGATAAATTTCGCTCTTATCTGCTGGGTCCCAAAGTGGTGGTCTACACAGATCATTTAATAATCAAATATCTAATCACAAAGAAAGATGCCAAACCCAGATTGATCCGTTGGATACTTCTTCTGCAAGAATTTGACATGGAGATTCGAGACAGAAAAGGGACAGAAAACCAAATGGCAGATCATTTTTCGAGGCTCAAGAATGGAGAAACAACTGGCAAAGAACTATCAATAAAAGAAACTTTTCCAGATGAACAGCTGTTTGCCATAAAACAGCACGATATCCCTTGGTATGCTGACTATCTCAACTACATTGTGTCAGGAAAATGGTCGTTGGAATGGACAACTCAGCATCGGAAGAAGTTTTTCAAAGAAGTCAATCGCTATATTTGGGATGAGCCGTACCTGTTCAAACGTTGTGCTGATCAATTATTGAGACGGTGTGTTCCACAAGAGGAGGTCAACAGTGTTTTGCAGCACTGTCATTCATCACCATATGGCGGACACTTCAGAGGGAACAAAACTGCAGCAAAAGTTCTTCAATCAGGTTTATTCTGGCCCACACTTTTTAAAGATGCTTATCTTTTTGCTCTTCAATGTGACAGGTGCCAGAGAACGGGGAATATTTCGAGGAGAAATGAAGGACCATTGCAAAGTATTCTGAAAGTGGAAATATTCGATGTGTGGGGTATTGATTTCATGGGACCCTTTGTTCCATCATTTGGAAACATGTACATCTTGGTTGTTGTAGACTACATCTCTAAATGGGTTGAAGCAATTGCACTGACGTCCAATGATTCAAAAGTAGTGATCAAATTCCTGAAAAAGAACATTTTCACTCGGTTCGGAACACCTCGTGCAATTATCAGTGATGGTGGCTCTCATTTCTGCAATAGATACTTTGATGCACTTCTATCTAAATACGGAGTTACTCACAAGGTTGCCACTGCTTATCATCCACAGTCAAATGGATAGGTTGAGGTTTCAAACAGGGAAATCAAAAGAATCTTGGAGAGAACCGTTGGATCAACAAGGAGGGATTGGTCTACAAAATTAGATGACGCATTATGGGCATACCGTATAGCTTACAAGACACCCATTGGTATGTCCCCATATCGATTGGTGTTTGAGAAAGCGTGCCATCTGCCAGTTGAGCTTGAACACAAGGCATACTGGGCATTGAAGAAGCTGAATCTTGATCTACAAGCTGCAGGAGAAAAAAGACTTCACCAACTCAATGAATTGGAGGAATTTCGCTTACAGGCTTATGAGAATTCCATATTATACAAAGAAAAGACCAAGAAATGGCATGATTGAAAAATAGTGCACAGACAGTTAAAACCAAGGCAGCAGGTGTTATTGTACAACTCGAAGCTGAAACTGTTCCTTGGAAAGTTAAAATCAAGGTGATCTGGTCCATTTGTGATCACTCAGGTTTTACCACATGGAGTGGTTGAGTTACTGGATCCCAACACCAACAATACATTCAAGGTTAAGAGTCAGCGTGTCAAGCACTATTGGGGAGAATCATTTGAGCGACAAAAAGAAAGTGTCACACTTTCAGATCCAGCATAGCGTTCAGGTAGTTACGTCTAGCTGACGATGTTAAACTTAGCGCTAGCAGGGAGGCAACCCATGAAATTTGTGTATATATTGTGATTTTATGTGATTTGATTTTGTGTGTTTAGTTTTTGCAGATTAATATGGAAGAAGCTCTCGTAAATCTTCACAAGCAATTTTCTTCTCTCCCTCAAAAATCTCTGATGAAAGTTTATAAAGCTCGCTTAGAACGGATGAGACTACTAACGATGAAAGGTATTCCTACTGATATTTATTGGGTAATCGAAGCACGAGTCCGATTAGTAGGTGAGTATTCTGATTCTTGTACTTTGTTTTTGCCTGGTTTTGGAAGAAGCACCTATGCAAAGAACCGTAGAGCTAAGAAAATGGGTTTTTGTTTCAAATGTGCACGCTGGAATTGCAATACTCATTGTCGTTCTTTAGGAATGGTGTCTGATAATCGTGAAGAAAAAATTAAATTCATTAGGGATGACTTGAGTAAGGAGTCTTTAGATGATCTATCTTCGACTCTTGAGACACATCCCAGTGGATATGTTCATATTGCCATTTGCAAATTACATACACAATTCCTAATAGAAAGACAACAGTTAAGTCTAGAGAATCTGACTCAAAAAGACCCTGTTTGCCAATTTATAAGAAAATTGGATGGGAAGCTTGTCCCTGATGAATAGACGTCAATCAAGACGTTACTTTTCTTGTACATATTATATTTCTTTGTCTTTTCCTAATAATTGTGATTTATTTTGTTGTTTTCTCTTATTTTCTCCGACAGGATCCAGACCTTTTTGACTATCACGATTTATTTTATTGTTTAACTAATAATTATCATTTGGCAGGTACTATTGCTATTATTTTACTCACCCTTTTCAGGTATTATAAATTCAGCCCGTCATTGCACTTTTGAAGGCATTCAGATTTGAGAGAGACAAAATACATGAAAATAATAATGGAAGCTACTTCAAGGAGACGAGTTGAAAATATTTGTGTGTTTTACGGTACTAGTGTTGGCAATAAACCAGTATTTGTAGCAGTAACACAGGAATTGGGTCGAGTCATTGCTGAACGGAATGTGCACTTGATATACAGTGGAGGCAATCTTGGACTAATGGGGATCATTTCAAAGGCCGTACAGGAAAGAGATAGTCCAATTTTGGGAATCATCCCAAAACCTTTGGCAGAGGAAAATCTCATTGGACCATCAAACAAAGAGGAATTGATCGTGCAAAATATGTCCGAGAGATTGGTAGAGATGATTAACATGGCTGATGCATTTATTGCTTTGCCAGGAGGCTTGAGCACATTTGAGGAAATTTTTATAGTACTATCTTGGGCGAACCTGAACATACACCAGAAACCGCTTGGGTTGCTTAATACTGATGGATTTTATGACTTTCTTTGTGTATATCTTGGTGACGCTATGAGAAATGGTTTTGTGTCGAAGCCTGTAGAGGAACTCCTCTTCACTGCCAGATCTGCCGATGATTTACTTGACCAAAACATAACCTTTGAACCACAAGTTGACCCTGTCCTTTCTAAGATTAAATGGTCCGAAGATGATCGTGGTAAAAAACGTAAGATAAATCTGGATCTGACCCTTTAATTTTTCTGCATTGCAGCTGACCAAGTATTAATTTCTAAACTCTTCTTCTACTGATTAAGACATTAGGGACAATGCCTCATTTAGGTTTGAGGGAGGGAATTAGTTAATTAGTATCTTATTTTTAGTTTGTGTGTTGTTTTTATTTTTAGTCCTAAATTTTTTGAAAAATACAAAAAAATTGAAATTTTTTCAAAAATTACAAAAATATTTTACATTTTTTTGTTTTTATTTTGACTAAAAAGGTGAAATTGGTGAGAGATAGCTGAGTAAGGAGTTCCCACTCCTGATACGTATTTCAACCCATTTTCGAAACAAGTAATTTTTTTTTGTATATTTCCTTTTAAATTATTTAATTTGTAAATTCTCCTTAATACTGACTAAAATGGATCTTCATATGCTCAGTTGGCAGGTATTATCAATATGCATAGTAACATACAGACATGAGCTGTAATTGAAAATATTGTAATATTCAGTGCTCTAGTTTAATTGGAGGAAGCATCTATAAATGGCAATGAAGTAAAAAAAAAAAGAAAAAAAAGAAAAAAAGTGTGAAAAAAAACGTCTGAGATCCGAGTTATTAAGTCCGTCGGGGTGTTTTAACACCCAGTGCCCTGAAACCAACTGGTTTGGGAGTCACTGGCCCAAAGCTCGCTACATGGATCGAATATGTTGCAAAAAAATATATATATCTGAAGTCTGAGTAATTAAGTCCGTAGGGGTGTCTTAACATCTGGTGCCCTAAAGCCAACTGGTTTGGGAGCCACCGACCCAAAGCTCGCTACATAGACGGAAGATATTGTATATAAATAAAAAATAAAATCAGAAAAGAGAAAAAAAATCAGAAAAATTATTCCATTGTTACAAAAAGGTGTGAAATCTGATAGAACTTTAGGATAAAAATATTACTCTCTAATCAACTGCACTTGTGACTGTTGTGGGCAAAAATGAGTTTTATAATATTTTATTGATTGTGTATATCGAGAATGGTAAATATAATCGGAGAATTTACTTATTCGGTAATTTAAAAAGAAACAAAATAACTAGTAACTTGGAGTAGAAGTTTCACCTGATTAGTCACTAACTTCTTTATTCTTTTTTCTCTTGTCTTTTTGCTTTTGTGTGCATTAATTTCGCTACATTTTTACTTTTGTAAAATGTTTGTGGGTATCATTGCTATAAACCCTCACGAGACTACAACTCGTCCACTAGGGACACTTAGGGGTTTAAAAGCTTGTTGCATATGCTAAATGCAACCGTGATCCCTACGAAAGTGGCTTAATTTAATTTTAATTGTTTCTTGTATTTTATTTTGCTGTTTTGCTCGAGGACTAGCAAAATGTTAGGTTTGGGGTGTGATGAGCGGAAAATATATCAATATTTACCGCCCCTTTTACCTAATATTTTGTTTAGTTTCTCGAGTTTGATGAACGTTTTGATGTGTTTATGTGTTTTACATATAAATAAAGTATTGGGATTTAATGGAATCAACTCTGGGCTAAAACGATGAAATTCGGAGCAAAAAAATGACGAAAACAGAAATTTACTATACGCGTCACGAAGTGTAGTCAAAATTTCCAATTTTGCGCAATTTTCGTATTTTGGCGATAAATTTTTCATCCGATGTCCGATTGAGCTGATTCAAGTTGCAGATTAAAGATGACTCGAAGATCTACAACTTTCAAGATTTAATATTTTTGAATTCGGAAGTTTGGAAGGCCGAAATTTATGAATAAGCTAGTATATTTTGTGTATTTACTATAGTCATTTTCAAAATGTAAAATAAAATTAATAAAATAAAAAAGTAAAAATTGTCAAACTTCCACCAAACATGCTGCCATGTTTGGTGCCATATTTGGTGGAGCTATTGGTGGAGCAATTTGTGGAGAAATTAGTGGAAGCCTTTAGATTTTCCTATAAATACCAAGCTAAACTTTGTAAATTTTTCAAGCTTTCTTTGGAGGAGTTTCTCCATGAAAATCTAAAGGAAAGTGTATTGTATATTATTTAAGTTTTCTTGTATTTTCTTTTAAGTTGTTTAATAAAATTTTGTGTGTTTTCTTTTACAGCATGAGGAGGTAATCTCATTCTGCTGGGGTGAAGAGGTAAGAATTTTAATATGATAAATTAGATTAATCTCCCTTATTTTAATTAAAATTTGGATTAATTAGTTTCCGCCTATATGGCCGGTTTAGGTGACAACCTTATTTACCGCCTATATGGCTGATTTTATATTTTTGAACTTAGTTTCCGCCTATATGGTCGGTTTATGTGCTAACCTTGTTACCGCCTATATGGCTGGTTTATATGATTTTGTTACCGCCTATAAGGCTGGTTTATATGATTTTATTACCACCTATATGGTCGGTTGGACTTTGGACAAATGAAATTACTGCCTTTATGGTCTGGTTAATTAATCGGTAAACATTGAGAATAAGGGAGATTTCTAATTTTGAAATATTAAAAGTGGATCCTCTAACTCCAGCATTTTCTTATATTGTACTTTTAATTTCCAGCATTTACTTTATTTAATTTTTCAGCATTTACTTTATGTCTTTTATTTTATTTAAGCTTTTACTAGCCTTAGATATGTGTCATAACTAAGTCCCTTATCTGGGGTTGTGATGAATTTCAATATCACTGGTTTATAAGGGGTTAGATTATAGTTTGGGTAATATAAAGATTTATTTATTGAGTCTTAATCTTAATGTTTTTTATTAACTGGCCACTAATAAAATTGATTACGTAAACTTAAAATGAACTAGACATAAGGATTTTAAGTTTAAGACCTTAGACTCAATAGCCCACGATCTTCCTTGAGGATAGATAACCCTTTAATATATTTCCTTACATGATAGGAATTTGCCTGTCGGGCGGGGGTAGCCATAATTGGAACTTAATCTTAATGAATCCAGGTAATGTGGTTGACATAGACATATGGTTCAATTGGGTTATACTGGGTATTTGTAATTGACCATCGGAAGAGGCTCTTACATAATTTAGTGTTACATGTTAGTAAATCAATATATTACCCAACTATAAGATAACCACTTCATCTTTAAATAATATTGGAATAAATCACAACCCTGGATAGTTTTATAAAATTGAATTTTCATTAATCTACTTTCACGCAATTTTTTATTTACCTTTTTTAAAGTTAATTTGTAAGTCACCATTTCAATTTACAAACAATCAATCTGTTAGATACTAGTAATCATTTGGCCTCATAAAAATTAATAGGTTAGGTATTAAGTCCTCGTGGGATCAATATTTTTTATACTATTTGAACGATACGTGTGCTTGCGTTATACACATGTGTTTACACACCGATCAATCGTCAACATAAAGGACAATAAAAGTCAGTGCTCTCCCACTAACCTTCTTATATACACAAGGATCATCTTTGTTTTGAATGAAATCATATTCTTTTATGATTTCATCAAAACGTTGGTTGTATGACCGCGATGCTTGCTTCAGTCCATAAATGGACCGATTTAACATACAAACCTTGTTTGCAAGTCTAGGTACGATAAAACCGTCAGGCTGTTGCATATAAACATTCTCCAAAAATGGTTTCCGTTAAGGAAAGCAGTTTTAACGTCCATCTGCCATATCTCGTAATCGAAATATGCAGCAATAGCAAGCATTATTCGAATGGATTTAATCATGGCAACAAGTGAGAAAGTTTTATCGTAATCGACACCATGTCATTGAGGATACCCCTTCGTTACAAGCCTAGCTTTATACGTTTGTACGTTGCCATCCATGTCGGTATTCTTCTTGAAGACCCATTTGCAACCAATAGGCTTTACGCCTTCTAGTGCATCAACCAGTGTCCAAACTTGGTTGGTGTACATGGAATCCATTTCGGCCTTCATGGCTTCTTACCATAAAGCGGAATCGATATCTTGTATCGCTTCCTCATACGTAGCCGGTTCATTATCCTCAATGAGATTTATATCTACATAAGGTGAGATCAGGAACCTATACCTCTCAGGTTGTTTCTTGACTCTCTCCGACCTACGTGGTCCTTATGTAATAGAAGATTGTGGTGGAGTCTCATCCTGGATGGACTGTTCATGTTCCGTTGAGGATTCTATGCCAGAAACAATATCACTCCAATTTTCATCTCACTAACCACTGCATTTAGGAATTCCTTCTCAAGAAAAACCGCATGTAGAGCAACAAATACTTTGTTCTCTTGTGGGTGATAGAAGTATATCCTTTGGTTTCCCTATGATATCCTACGAATAGGCATTTATCTAATTTGGGTTCAAGTTTGGTACCTTCCAAACATTTGACGTATGCCTAGCATCCCCAAATCTTCAGGAATGAGAAACCCGATTTCTTTCCTGTCAATATCTCATACGGAGTATGTTGAACAGACTTTGACGGAACCTTATTCAAAATAAGAATTGCACTGTTTAATGCATATCCCCAGAAGGAAATAGGTAGCTCAATGCGACTCATCATAGACCTTACCATGTCCAACAAAGTACGGTTTCTCCGTTCGGACACACTGTTTAATTGCGGTGTTCCAGGAGGAGTCCACTGTGAAAGAATACCATATTCTTTCAAGTAATCTAGAAACTCATTGCTCAAGTATTCGCCACCACGGTCCGACCGTAATTTCTTAATACTCTTGCCGGTCTGTTTTTCAACTTCGTGTCGAAACTCTTTGAATTTCTCAAAAATTTCTGACTTGTGTCTCATAAGATACACATAACCATAACGCGATGCATCATCTGTAAAGGTTACGAAGTATTCGTATCCATCTCTAGCCTGGATAGACATGGGCCCACATACGTCACTATGAACAAGGGCTAACAGTTCGGTGGCGCGTTCACCTTTACTGCTGAAAGGTGATTTAGGCATTTTGCCTAATAAGCAAGATTCGAATATGTCATATGAATTTGGATCAAATCCGTCCAAGTACCCACTCTTCGAAAGTGTGGATATGCGAGTCTTGTTTATATGTCCCAGGCGACAGTGCCACATATAAGTTTCATCCTTATACTCATTTTAAGTCTTTTGTTTGTTACATTATATGTTTGAGATTGATTTATATTCAAAATATAAAGACCATTATTTGCAACAGCAGTGCAAATTTCTACATCATTTTTATACACAAAACACCCAGTGTTCCGAAATACAAAAGTATACCCACATTGGGTTAACATAGATACAGATATAATATTCCTAGTCAAACTAGGTACATAATAACAGTCATTAAGTTATTATGGAAGTATCGCTAATACTTGCGACAATCAGTACGTATTGGTTTTGGTTGTCTGGGGCTTTAACAGATTTTGTGTACGCCTCTTCTGAGTTTACTGAAAATCATAGTGTATTGGGTGTGATGTCAAGATGGAAGTATCACTTCAGTCATATGGAGACGATGATCACGCAGGATACAGAACTAGTACTCTTAAATGTTGTAGCTATCGGGATAGTATGACAAGGTCATGATTATCCGATAACATAGACTAGTTACTGCTGATCTTATATATGCTTCGTACGGGGCAGACACAATTCCAGCCTCAGGCCAGCATGTGACATCCGATACTAGATCGTAATATGCAATTCTTAGTATACTACATCTGATACAGATTATATATTCCTCGTTGAAAATTTCTGGAGAATTGGGTAGGCACGGTGCTTTGCTAGAAGCCAATCATGTCTTGTAAATCGGTAAGAACATGGTACGGGGTATGCACGTGTTCGGATAGTCCGATGACCGTATTTACTGTCAACATATCCAGGGATCTCTTGGGTCGCTTTCCGAAGATTCATCGATGACATTTAACTCGAACAGAATTAATCTTAGATTAATTATGAGACAAAAAAATTAATCTGTGATTAATTACGACAAGAATTTATCTGGGATAAATTTCGAAATGAAATGAGAACGCGATTAATTTGGAATTAATCGATTAAATAATATATTGGATATATTAATTGAAATCGGATTTCAATGCAGAATTAAAATTGGATTTTAATTCGGGTGAACGAATTAATTCGGAATTAATTCATAAGTGACTTTCGTAATAATTTTACTAGGCATTATTATTTAATTAAATTGGATTTAATTACGTCACCATGGAAAAATAACTTAATCAGATTAAACGAACACGAGCCCAAAGTGTGTTGTCTAAGCCAACTTGAATTTTGAAATTAAATGGTGGGACCTACTACCTCACATCAATTATCACCAAGTTGATGAAAGTAGATGAGAGAATTTAAAGTAACTTGCTCATCACACTTTTCTTTTCTTTTTTGAAAAGATATACACCTTTTGGAAAGTCAATTTGATTATTAGTTTTGGAAACTAAAAAATAAAAAAAAAAACCCACTATTCTCTCCCTCCATTGCAGTGAACACTATCTCTCTCTCCTTTGATTTTTCCTTCAAAAATCAAGCAAGCTAGCACTTAAAGAGTCTTGTGAGGTGATAGAGAAACTCATCATTGGGTTGGAAAGATTCAACAAAGCTTGGAGCTTCATCAACATACAAAGATTTTTGAAATCACACATCCGTTCAATGTAAGTTTTTTCTGCAAACTCACTTGATCATTCACACAAAAAATCATGACTTAGAGATCTTGGACATGTCTAGGACACTAACACGAGAACTATGAAGTTAAAGGGACAGATTGTAGGGATGTCGGTTATAATGTTGATTGATAGTTGGGCCAATCATAATTTTGTTTCCCAAAGTTTAGTGAAATATTTGGGGTTGGAAGTGCAAGTGACTCCAAGGTTCGGAGTATGTTTAGGGGATGGGCATCGAACTCTGTCACAAGGTTTAAGAAAAGAACTAAAAGTAGATTTGGGAGTCATTAACGTTGTCATATATGGCTACTTATTTGGGTTAGGAGAATTAGATGTAATACTGGGAGTTTCATGGTTAGAAATGTTGGGAGACGCGAGGATAAATTAGGGAAAGATGACCATGAAGTTCTTGTATAAAGGACAGTTAGTGGAAATCAAGGGGGATTTATCGTTGTGCTAAACTCCATCGGCACTGAGATCTTTACTAAAGTAGACGCAAGTGGAATTTTCTGGTATGTTGATATAGGAACTTGATATGGGACCGACAGAGGTCTTGCTGGATGAGTTAGGAGGAAAATAAAAAGAATAGCTACATCGAGTGTTGAGCAATTTTCCAGGGGTGTTTCAAGAGAGGGAATGATTACCCCTACAGCGTGAGACCGATCATGCGATTATTTTTAAGGAATGTGAGGGCTTGGTCCGAGTCAAACCCTATCATTACGCACACAGCCAAGAAGGAAGAAATGGAAAGGCTTGTTAAAGAGATGCTATTGGCAGAGGTAATACAACCGAGTAGTTTTCTCTATTCGAGTCCAATTATTTTGGTCAAGCAAAAAAATAATAGTTTTAAGTTTTGTGTGGACTACTGGATGTTAAATAGCATTACTATACCTGAAAAATACTTGATACCGATGATAGAGGAGTTTCTGGATGAGATTCATGTGGCTTGTTATTTCTCGAAGATTGATTTGCGATATGGGTATCACCAAATCTAGGTAAATGAAGAAGACATCAATAAAATGGTGCTTAGAACACACGAGGGGCATTACGAGTTTATTGTGATGTCGTTCGGGTTAATGAATGCACCTGTTACAATTCAAGCTACAATGAATAACACCTTTCTACCCTACCTTCACAGATATGTACTTGTGTTTTTCGACAATATTTTAGTATATAGTAAGGACTGGGAGCAGCATTTAAGTCACTTGAAGACAATGTTGAAGGTGAGCAAAATAATTTTGTTACGAACCCTAAGAAATGTCAGTTTGGAAGAAATATTATCAACTACTTGGGGCATGTGATTAGTGAAGAAGAGGTGGCCGTAGATCCTGAGAAGATTCAGAGCGTGGTTAGTTGGCTAGCCCATCGTTCGTTAAGAGCATTAAGGGGTTTTCTAGGACTGACCGGGTAATACAGAAGGTTTGTCAATGACTATGAGAAAATAGTAAAGCCACTGATAAAGTTGCTAAAAAATGATAAATTCAACTGCGGGATAGAGGCACAAGCTGCAATGGAAAGGCTCCAACACAATTAAAGACAGCCCCAGTGTTAGGGACATCGAATTTTCCAGAAGAGTTTGAAATTGAATGTGATGTTTCCGGTAGGGAGATCAGAGTCGTGTTAATACAACGAAAAAGGCCCCTAACATATTTCAGTAATGCTTTAAAGGATATGGCCTGATGAGTGGTAATTATATCATTTTTTCCCATTCATTTAACCTAATATTTTGAATAATTTCTCGAGTTTTATGAACATTTTGATGTATTTTTATTTCTTTTGCAGATAAACATAATGTTAGGACTTAATGGAATCAACTCGGGACTAAAACGATGAAATTCAGAGAAAAAAATGTCAAAAAAGAAATTTTACTATACGCGTCACGAAGTGCAGTCAAAATTTCCAATTTTGTGCAATTTTCGTAGTTTGGCCATAACTTTTTCATCCGATGTCCCATTGAGCTAATTCAAGTTGCAGATTAAAGAAGACTCGAAGATCTACAACTTAGAAAGTAAAAATATTTTCGAATTCGGAAGTTTGGAAGGCCGAAATTGATGAACAAAATAGTATATTTTGTGTAACTACTATAGTCATTTACAAAATATAAAATAAAAAAATAAAAATTGTCAAACTTCCACCAAACATGCAAGAGTGTTTTGTGCCATGTTTGGTGCCTTGTTTGGTGCCATGTTTGGTGGAGTGTTTTGTGGCATGTTTGGTGGAGTGTTTTGAGGCATGTTTGGTGGAGTGTTTGGTGGAGCAATTCGTGGAGCAATTCGTGGAGCAATCGGTGGAGAAATTGGTGGAAGCCTTTAGATTTTTCTATAAATACCAAGCCATTTCATTTGTAATTCTCATGCTTTCCTTAGGTTTTTATAAGGAATTTAAGGATTGCATCTTGTGTGTTTATTTTTAGTAATTTAATTTATGTATTTTAATTTTCAGTAGTAGTAGTTCTCTTCTTCTACTCCTTTCTTTTTATGTTCAGTAGTTAAATTTCCGCTGGTGGAAGGGTTAAGCTTTTAATATTTTAATTTAAATTAATCTCCCTTAATTATAATATAAAATTTATTATTCACTAAAAGGAATTACCGCCTTAATGGCTTGTTTTATTTATTTGGCATAATTAGATACCGCCTATATGGCTGGTCTTTAGGTGACAGATAATTACCGCCTATATGGCTGGTTTATGTTCAAATACAATTACCACCTTTATGGCTGGATGGATTTAATTTAAATCTGACTTAATAAGAAATACCGCCTACATGGCTGGTTGGCTATCACCGTTAAATTTTATATTATAATAAGGGAGATTTCTAAATTAGAAATAGTAAAAGTGGATCCCCAACCCCAGTATTTTATTTTTATTCTAGGGAAGTGATGAAGCACAATATCCACACTTAATAATTGATTTTCTTCTTATGGGTAGTTCTTTAGTTTGTTTATTGAGTCTTAAGCTTAATGGGTCTTGTTAACTGGCCACTAATAAGATTGATGGGGTAAAACTTAAAATGAACTAGACACAAAGATTTTAGGTTTCAGCCTTAGATTCAATAGCCCACGATATTCCTTGAGGATAGATAACCTTTTAATAGATTTCCTTACAGGGTAGGAATATACCTGTCGGGCGGGGGTAGCCATAATTGGAACTTGGTCTTAATGAATCCAGATAATGTAGTTGACATAGGAATATTGTTCAATTGGGTTATACTGGGTATTTGCGTTTGACCATCGGACGAGGCTTTTGCATATCATTAGGGATGGCAGGTAGATCCGAACCCGGCCCGGGTCCGGTTAGACCCGGATCCGCTTAAAAAAATTGCGGATCCGGGTCTTATTTCAGTGGACCCGCATCATTCCGGGTCCGGATACGGGTCCATATAAATCCGGACCCGGGTACCGGAGACCCCGAAAAAAAAAACACTCTGGTTCACTCATTCACTGTTTTAACCCTAAATTATTCCCTATCCCTGGCCTCATTCAGTCATTCCTCATTTGACGACTCAGTCCCTCTCATTCTCTCACAGATCTCAAGCACTCACTACTGAAGTCTCAACCTTACCGACCCACGTCAGTGACACCTCTACGCGTCGCCATTGTCGCGCCAACTCGCCATCGCCAAATCGTCATTGTCATGCCAACTCGCCTTTGCTAAATCACCGATAATCAACATCTTCATTCTTCAATTAATAGTCAGTCGGCTCAATCTATCGGCATATTCAGTCACGACTCACGACCAAGACCCATCAGGCCATCACCCACGCAGTCACGCTCGCCAGTCGCAGTCAACCAGTCACGCAGCCACGCTCGGATTCACGCTCAGTGCTCACTGCTCACGCAGTCACGCGGCTCACGCCACGCTCAGCAGCCACCCCGCAACCCTCATCTTCAGTCTTCACCCTCCTCTTCAGTTCACCATACGAGCTGCCGAGTGCCCAACACCATTGATTGTTGATGTGAGTACTCCTCGTCTGTAATTATTTGATTAGTTTTTTAGTGTGAATCAATTGGTGAATTACTAAATTAGATATTTGGATGTGAGTCATGTGACTGTGAGTAACTATATGAGTAGTTTTTTAGTCATTTAGGTTGTTCTGTGTGTATTGGAGGTGTCCCCAAATATTGGTTTCTGTTTATTAGTGTAGAAATCCCAATTTTGGTTTCTGAATTCTGATGTTTGAAGTAATTTTAGTTTTTTCTTTTATGGATTTTGAATGGATTTTAAATTTGGATATATTTGTGAATTGTGATTCCATTGTTTACTAGTGTAGTAGAGCAGTATAACAATTCAGCAGATGGGTGAAGATGAGCAGGGGAGGTCCGGAAGGATGTTGGGTAACATATATGAAAATACAGTTGATGAAATAGAACCAATTCAACCAATAGAAGATGATGTCAATATTGTTGACATTGAGCAAGATTTGGCAGCACATGTAGAAAGTCAAAGTAGTTGTGGACGTGGCTGAGGGCGTGGTCATGACCCTGATAATTTAAAAGGCAATCGACGGAAGAGAGATAGTGAAGATATTGAGGCCGCGAAGGGTTCATCGAAACAGTCTGGCAATAGCAGTAGAAGGCTAACTTCGAATGTTTGGAACCATTTTAAAAGTCAAAAAAATGATGGTGGAGAGCTTGATGCTATATGCAACTATTGTGGAAAAGTGTTGACAGGAAAATATTCTAGTGGGACTTCACACTTGAAGAAACATTATGAGTGTTGTTTAAGAAAGACTTTCAGGGATGTCAACCAAATGCATTTACAATATACGACTAAACGAGATGTAACTACTTCACTGGAAAATATTGCCCACCCAAAATGTGATATGATTACGGTGAGGATTGCAATTGCAAGAATGATAATCTTGCACGAGCTTCCACTTTCCTTTGTTGAATATCATGGGTTTCGTGGATTGTTAGAGTTGCTTCAACCAACAATTGAAACAATAAGTAGGAACACTATAAAGAATGAAATTTTGAAGCTTTATGAACTCAAGAAGTCAAGGATAATCAATTCATTAGAATCTTGTGAGAGTCGAATAGTGTAGACAACAGAACCTGGGCGACGTTGTTCTATGCTCGCGGCCTAGTTGGGAAATACAAAATAACATGGAGTCGCCACCCGGTGTGAACCGGGATAAAGATTTAAGGCCGCACTCACCCCTCGCAAGGGAAGACCTCAAACCATTGGGTTCGGAATGGTCCCTTACTTATGTCACTTGTGATGATATGATTTGTGCAATAAACTAACCGAATCTATTCAACATATATGCTCAAGGGTAACCTATGTCTAATATTCATTTATCAAAATAACTCCTAATTTAAGTTTGCATGCTTGGAAAGTAATTCATTAAACGGTAAACACACAATAGCACACAACGGGCATGTTGAACCATTAAACTAAAAAAAAAAAAAATAACCATTTAAACATAAACGTAAAATAAACAAAATATCATGCGTAAAAATAACATAATCATGCTTGATAAACTAGGCTAAATCATGCTTAAATAATAAATAAATAATCTACTAACTACATCATGCTCAAAAACAAGTTTGGATGAGACGAAATACGTGTCTCTTAAGTGGTACGTGGCGTTGTATCCCGAGTACAAACCGCACTACCGTCCAATCGGATTCGGCTACGAAATTTACGTCCGGGTTTCCATCAGATATACCACAAAAGGGAACACATATCCCACTCATCCAACAATCATATCATGCCTCAAGCGACTCTCATGTAATAATATTTCAAAAATAAATAAAATAAACGAAAGATGATAAATAAAAAGGTGCCCTCAGGTCTAACCTCTTTTGTCGTCTCAAGAAAGGGCGTTACACGTCTGTTGGAAGGGTGAATGATCCACAACTCTTTTGGTTCACCAACTCAACGTCTTTCCTCGCTGTTTTGCTGTTCGGGATGCTGTTTTTACCCAGTTTTGCTGCTGTTTTTCAGGTCACTATTTTGGTTGTTTAGAGGACTGTTTTGGGCATTTTTGGAGGGGTATTGGTTGCGGATTTGGAAGGGTTATTTCAGGGGCTTTTATGCGTGCAGTGAGGGGCTGTATTGGGAGAGTATTGTGCGGTAATTTCAAGTTATATGCGGGACTTATTATTTGTTGTTTGTGCGCTGGCTATAGGGTTTTGTTGCTTGTGTGCGTGAAGGTTATTTTAGTCGATGTGGGAGAGGGAGTTTTATGGCTACGTGAAAGGCTTGTGAGTGTGCGCTGTGAAGAGCAAGGGTGTGTGTGCATGACGTGAAGGCTGTGTGTGTGAGTGGCTTACGTGTTGAAGGCTGAGTTCTTTGTTGTTGTTTACATAAGGGGCGTGACTATATCAGAGAGTGGGGCCAAGAAGGTGAGGTCGTTTGTGCTTGAGGGTTCACGTGTAGGGTGAGAGAAACTATGCGTGGCTTAGTGGAGGGTTTGCGTTTGTGAGTGTGGGCTGTGTTTACGCGTAGGTTGTGGTTTGATTGAGTGGGCAGTAAGGGCTAGGTGGCGAGTGTTGGCTTGTAATGGGCAGTAAGTGCTCAGGTCAAAAGGGGGCTGGCTGAGTGTAGGTCGTGTGTGAAAGTTGGCAGGTGTGAAGGCAGGTGTGGTGTGGCGAGAGGGCTGTTGATGGGCTGAAGCGGTTAGGTGAGGGTTTTCTTTAGATTTTTGTGAGAGAGGTTAGAGAAGGTTGATGAGAGAGGATCGGCCGAATAAGCTGAGGGTTATTTTCTTTTGTGTCTCTCGTGAGAATGAGCCAGCCAGGGTTTGAATTGTGTGGAGAAGGGTTATTTTTATAGGCTAAGGGAGGGGATTTACCTTGTTGGGGAAGGAATAGGATTTGTGTATTAATTGGGGATATCTTTTAATTTAGTATATGACAAAGAAATCTTTTAATTAGGGGAATTGATTTGATTTGTTCTTTTTAGTTAAGGATATGATTTATTTAAATTGGTAGGTGATTTAATTAAATTAGGAATGTGATTTATTTTAATTAGGAATCTTATTTATGGAATTTATTTAAATATTTTAATTTGGGAAATGAATTTTAATTTGTGACATGTGTTTTATTTAATTTAATTGGATTTATTTAGTTTGTGATATGTATTTTAAATGTTTTAATTATTTAATTTGTGAGATGTGTTTTAATGGGTTTGGTGTGTTTTAAAACAGAGGTCCAACAAGCAACCCGAAGCCAAACAACGAGGTTAAATCCAACAAAAATTCCATTTTCCAACTTTACCCTTCCAACGTCCGTTTCCCGCGACTTTCATGACTAAAGAGGTAGTTGCCTCCATACGAGACTCATCATTGGGCTAATGTGTAAAAATGAAATGCCTGCAAATAGCAATTACTACAGATATGTGGACTGCTAGTAATCAGAAAAAAGGGATATATGGTTGTTACAGCACATTATATTGACAACTTATGGGTGCTACGAAGTCGTATCATAAGGTAACATCTTTTTATTTGTATTTTATATATTTAAATATAAATGCATTTTAATTTTTTAAATAACATAACTTGTTTGTTTGATAAGGTTTATATATGTGCCTGCTCCACATACCGGTGAAGTGATGTGTAATGTGTTGCACGAGTGCTTGATGGATTGGAATATAGACATGAAGCTATCAACTTTGACGGTAGATAATTTTTCTGCTAATGATTCTATGATTGACATGTTACTTGATAAATTTTCACAAAGAAAAAAGTGTTGAAAAGATAAGAGATTCAGTGTTTTATTGGACAGCTACACCTGGAAGAGTTGAAAAATTTGAAGCAGCAGTCCGTCAATTAGGTATTAAGGAGACAAAATTGGTTTTAGATTGTAAAACTCGTTGGAATTCAACTTTTTTGATGTTAAGTACTGCTTCCTTTTATAAATATGCATTTGTTCGTGGATGAAGATGGAGGAGGCGCCTTAGGAATTGATAGTTCTCGATCTGGTTCAACAACACGATCTACTGTTTTGATGGATGAGAGTATAGCTGGGCAGTGTGACTCATTTATCTCCCAAGAAATTAACTATAAGCAATCTAAATCTGAGTTGGAGACTTACTTAGATGAGGGTGTTTTACCTCTGACTAGCAATTTTGATATTTTATCATGGTGGAGTAATAACAAGGGCAAATATCCTGTACTTGCTGAGATTGCTAGGGATTTTTTTGGCTATTCTTGTTTCTACTGTTGCTTCTGAGTCCGCTTTTAGCACTGGCGGTAGGCATTTGAGTCCTCATCGTAGTAGACTTCATCCAGATATTATGGAGGGATTGATGTGTACTCAAAATTGGTTTTGGAGTGAGATACGAGGTAATAAACTAATTGTTTATTGTAAAATTCATATGCATTAAGATTTTCTATTATAATTAACATTAATCTGTATTTATTATTGTTAGGTCGTGAGATGCTTGAAGATAGTGAAGTTGACGAACAGATAATTAATGCTTAACAAATGATTGATCCCGATGACTTGAAGTTGTGTTGAATTTATAATTTGTTTATTTTATGTTAAAAGTTCAAACTTAAGTTATGTACTTATGTATGAAACTTTTAGTTATGTTATATACTTGTGTAGTTGTGTTTGTGTTGAAGTTTTTTTCCTTGTAGTTTGTTTATGCATTATGAATTATGATATGTTACATGTTGATGTAATGTATTATTTGTGTTGAAACTTGAAGTTCAAACTTAATTATTTTTATGTGTTGTAATTTTCAATTCAAACTTGTTGTGAATTGTTTATACATATTATAGTATTTATTGATATGGAATAGTGGAATTGGAACAAAAACAAAAAAAAACAAAAAAAAAACTGCCAGTTGCGGATCCCGGGTCCGGACCCGGAAACGCTTAACCGGGTCCATATCCGGACCCCGGTCCATCGAGCCACTTGCGGATCCGGACCCGGAATTTGCCATCCCTACATATCATCGTGTTCCAGGTTAATAAATTAATTTATTACACATAAATAAGAGAGTCAATTCATCTTTTTAATAATATTGTGTGGAGTCACGACCCTAGATCTTTGAGTCTTTTCTTCTATTTTCTTTAGTATTTTCTTTTGTGTCTTTTTTCGTTTGTGTATTTATTTTAGCTTATTTAAGCAAATCCACATTCAACCAACCAAAAGAAATCATCCTCTTCTCCACCAATTAGATACCTGTAAATAAATAGTATCAATAATTAATAAAAATAGTAGAAATTAAGTCCTCATGGGATCAATATTTTTATACTACTTGAATGATACGTTCGCTTGCGTTATATGCGTGTGACTACACACCTGTCAAGTTTTTGGCGCCGTTGCCCGGAACTTATTTTTCTTGAGTTATTAATTTTGAAGCTATCTGATTTACTTGTATCTAATTTTCTTTATTTTTATTTGTAATTTTTATTTCTCTCTTTTATTTTCAGGTGGTTGAAAAATGGAACAATACTGAGAGATTGAGAGATTACGACCCTTACAAGAAGATACACCCCAATTTTGGGAGCAACAATCTGATTTTATGAGGCCTGTTGTACAGCCCAATAGCTATCACTGGATGCCAGAACCAAGCAATACTATATTTGCTTAACAGAACGTAATGTGGAGATGTGACATATGTAATGGTAACCAACCAAGCGATTATTGCGAGTACAACTACAATTCAGGGTGGTAGAACTATCAGAATCCTTCATGGTATGATGAGCCATCACATTTCACAGAGCCATATTTTCCATCTTATCCATCATCTACCTTTGATCTTTACCAACAACCAGAACCATCAGAGGAAGAACAATTGGTGAACATGCTCAAAGATTGGTTCGAGAAACGAGACGAAAAGTTAGATGCAATGCTTGAAACATATCAGAACCAACTTGAAAGTATTCAGAGACAATCAGAATCTATTCAGAGGATGACAGGTCAAATGAGACAATTAATAGAAAACCAGAGCTACAAACCTCAAGAACCATTTTCAGATGACGCTGATGAAGCCTTCGAGTACCAATCATTTCATAATGACACTTCAACAGAGAAGGAGGCTGAGCAGTATCAACAACCAGAGGTATCAGTTCAGGAACCCAAACCAGCGAAGTCTCTATTTGACTTTTATTATTCAGATTCTGACGAGGATGAAGTTGATCTATTTGTACCAACTGCACTAACAACGGAGGATCAAACTTTCAATCCTCAAAATGAAGACCTTGGAGCATGTTTTAACATGATGTTTGATGAAGATCTACCTGAACCATCTATTCCAGCCATATCAGAAGATGAAGACCTAATGTCAGAAACATCTTTACATCATCAGACAGACACTTATGGAGCATGTATTTCACAGATGACAGATGAAGAACAGAACACAGAAATCCTAGAATACATCTGTGAAGCAGAGCAAATGGAGGAGCAAATGTCTGACCTTATTGAAGATCAGTGCATTGAAGAGAAATATCACTGTTTCGGGGAGTACAAATCAAAGACATCACCCAGAAGCTTGACAAAATGGAACTTCCATTCCAAGTCAAGCACCATACGAGACCTCCTGATTTTTTTTTCTTTTCAAGAACCACTGGAGCGACAAAATTTAAGAAGGTGGCGCAAGCACTGAATGGAACAAAAATCTTTTTGCCACTTTACCGTTGGAAGAGACCCTTCAAAAGCAACGCTCATGGGATTGTCTTTAATCGGACATCCAAAACGACGCTGAAACCTCCTTGACAGATGGATTTCAGTCACGTCTGGCTGAAGATGAATAATTTAGCGCTAGCAGTGAGGCAACCCATGCAATTTGTTGTAATTTCTGTTTTCATATTTTGTGTATACATGTTGTAGAGTTTTTAATTTTGTGTGTTATTTTTGTAGGGAAATGTACAAACGAAGCATTTAAGGAGGAATGGTGTGAGCTAATTCATTTGTGATGGCTGAGTAAAAAATGAATTCTTGAGACGCATAATAATGGATTTATATACCAGATGAGTGACGTATTGTGTACACAATTCCGTTGCCTTAATAATTGCTCTGGTTTGCTTTTCTATTTTTATTTACGTTATTTTCTTCGACAAGATCTAAACTTTTTGACTTTTCACGATTTATTTTATTATTTAGTTAACAATCGTCCTTTGGAAGATACTAGTGCTACTATTACTCACCCATTTTCAGGATTCTATAAATTCAGCTCTATATTTCTCTCTTCGACACATCCAGATATACATCCAAATAAGAGAGAGAAAATGGAAGCAACTTCACAGCAACGAATCAAGCGAATTTGTGTTTTATGTGGATCCAATTTTGGTAATAAACCAGAGTACATTGAGGCTGCGAAGGAATTGGGGCGAGTCATGACATAACGTAATATGCACATAGTATATGGCGGTGGTAATTGTGGATTAATGGGAATCATTTCAAAAGCCATTCAGGAATGTGGCGGTCATGTTTTGGGAATCATTCCAAAACCTTTGGCGGACGAGCACTTAATTGGACAGACAAACGGAGATGAGCGCATTGTATCTAGTATGTCTGAACAGCTCCGTAAAATGGTCAATACTGCTGACGTTTTCATTGCATTACCAGGCGGGCTCGGAACATTTGAAGAAATATTTACTGTGGCATCATGGGCGCACTTGAATATTCATCGGAAGCCCATTGGATTACTTAACATTGAGCATTTCTTCGATTTTCTGTTTGTATTTCTTGCGGAAGCCAAAAGACAAGAATTCGTCACCAAATCCGTACAAGATATTTTCCTGACTGCGACAAAGGCCGATGAATTAATTGATCAAATCATAGCCTTTGAACCAAAAATCGATCCCATTCTCTCCAAGTTGGACTGGTCAGACAACGATCGTGGTAAGAAGCGTAAATTGGACATAGATCTTAATCGGTATTTTTTCGTAGATTTTCAGCTAACCAGGTACGGTTTCCTAAACTCTTCTTCTACTATTTAAGACATTAGGGACAATGTCTCATTTAGGTTTGGGGGAGGGAATTAGTTGACTATTATCTTGTTTTTAGTTTGCGTTAGTTGACTATTATCTTGTTTTTAGTTTGTGTGTTGTTTTTATTTTTAGTCCAATTTTTTGCGAAAAATATAAAAAAATTGAAAAATTTTCAAAAATTACAAAAATATTTTGCGTTTTTGTGTTTTTATTTTGAGTAAAAATGTGAAATTGGTGAGAAATAGCTATATAAGGAGTTCCCACTCCTCATATATATTTCAACCTATTTTCGAAACAAGTTAATTTTTGTTTATTTCCTTTTGAATTATTTAATTTGTGAATTCTCCATAAAACGGACTAAAATGAATCTTCATATGCTCAGTTGGCAGATATTATCAATATCCATAGTAACATACAGACATGAGTTGTAATTGAAAAGTTTGTAATATTCAGTGCTCTAGTTTAATTGGAGGAAGCATCTATAAATGGCAATGGAGTAAAAAATAAAAAAGAAAAAAAGAAAAAAAAAGAAGAAAAAAAAGTCTGAGATCCGAGTTATTAAGTCCGTAGGGGTGTTTTAACACCTGGTGCCCTAAAGCCAACTGGTTTGGGAGCCATCGGCCCAAAGCTCGCTACATGGATCAAAGATGTTGCAAAAATATATATATATATATATATATATATATATATATATATATATCTGAAGTCTGAGTAATTAAGTCCGTAGGGGTGTCTTAACACCTAGTGCTGGCCCAAAGCTCGCTACATAGACGAAAGATATTGTATATAAATAAAAAATAAAAAATAAAATCAGAAAAAGAAAGAAAAAATCAGAAAAATCCGAAAAAATTATTTCATTGCTTCAAAAAGGTGTGAAATCTGATAGAACTTTAGGACACAAATATTACCCTCTTATCAACTACATTTATGACTGTTGTGGGCGAAAATGAAGTTGATTAATATTTTGTTGGCTGTGTATATGGAGAATGGTAATTATAATCGGAGAATTTACTTATTCGGTAATTTAAAAAGAAACAAAACAATTAGTAACTTGGAGTAGAAGTTTCACCTGATTAGTCACTAACTTCTTTATTCTCTTTCCTCTTGTCTTTTGGCTTTTGTGTGCATTAGTTTTAACTAACTTTTTACTTTTGTAAAATGTTTGTGGGTATCGTTGTTGTAAGGCCTCACGAGACTACAACTCGTCCACTAGGGACACTTGGGGGTTTAAAGGCTTGTTGCATACGCTAAATGCAACCGTGATCCCTACGAAAGTTGCTTAGCTTAATTTTATTTTTAAGTTATTTTATTTTCTATTTTACTTGAGGACTAGCAAAATGTTAGGTTTGGGGGTTTGATGAGTGGTAATTATATCATTTTTTCCCACTCATTTAACCTAATATTTTGTATAGTTTCTCGAGTTTTATGAATGTTTTGATGTGTTTTTATTTATTTTGCAGATAAAAATAATATTAGGACTTAATGGAATCAACTCGGGGCTAAAACGATGAAATTCGGAGAAAAAAATGTCAAAAACGAAATTTTACTATACGCGTCACGAAGTGTAGTCAAAATTTCCAATTTTACGCAATTTTCGTATTTTGGCCATAACTCTTTCGTCCGATGTTCGATTGAGCTGATTCAAGTTGCAGATTAAATAACACTCGAAGATCTACAACTTTGAAAGTTAAAATATTTTCGAATTCGGAAGTTTGGAAGGCCGAAATTGATGAACAATAAAGTATATTTTGTGTAACTACTATAGTCATTTACAATATATAAAATAAAATTAATAAAATAAAAAAATAAAAATTGTCAAACTTCCACCAAACATGCAAGATTTTTTTGTGCCATGTTTGGTGCCTTGTTTGGTGCCATGTTTGGTGGAGTGTTTTGTGGCATGTTTGGTGGAGTGTTTGGTGGAGCAATTCGTGGAGCAATCGGTGGAGAAATTGGTGGAAGCCTTTAGATTTTTCTATAAATACCAAGCCATTTCATTTGTAATTCTCATGTTTTCCTTACATTTTTGTAAGGAATTTAAGGATTGCATCTTGTGTGTTTATTTTTAGTAATTTAATTTATGTATTTTAATTTTCAGTAGTAGTAGTTATATTCTTCTACTTCTTTTTTTTTATGTTCAGTAGTTAAATTTCCGCTGGGGGAAGAGAGAAGCTTTTAATATTTTAATTTAGATTAATCTCCCTTAATTATAATATAAAATTTTTTATTCACTAAAAGGAATTACCGCCTTAATGGCTGGTTTTATTTATTTGGCATAATTAGATACCGCCTACATGGCTGGTCTTTAGGTGACAGATAATTACCGCATATATGGCTGGTTTATGTTCAAATACTATTACCGCCTTTATGGCTGGATGGACTTAATTTAAATCTGACTTAATAAGGAATACCGCCTACATGGCTGGTTGGCTATCACCGTTAAATTTTATATTATAATAAGGGAGATTTCTAAATTAGAAATAGTAAAAGTGGATCCCCAACCCCAGTATTTTATTTTTATTCTAGGGAAGTGATGAAGCACAATATCAACACTTAATAATTGATTTTCTTTTTATTGGTAGTTCTATAGTTTGTTTATTGAGTCTTAAGCTTAATGCGTCTTGTTAACTGGCCATTAATAAGATTGATGAGGTAAAACTTAAAATGAACTAGACATAGGGATTTTAGGTTTCAGCCTTAGATTCAATAGCCCACGATCTTCCTTAAGGATAGATAACCCTTTAATAGATTTCCTTACAGGGTAGGAATATACCTGTCGGGCGGGGGTAGCCATAATTGGAACTTGGTCTTAATAAATCCAAGTAATGTGGTTGACATAGGAATATGGTTCAATTGAGTTATACTGGGTATTTGCGTCTGACCATCGAAAGAGGCTTTTGCATATCATCGTGTTCCAGGTTAACAAATTAATTTATTACACATAAATAAAAGAGTCAATTCATCTTTTTAATAATATTGTGTGGAGTCACGACTCTAGATCTTTGAGTCTTTTCTTCTATTTTCTTTAGTATTTTCTTTTGTGTCTTTTTTCTTTTGTGTATTTATTTTAGCTTATTTAAGCAAATCCACATTCAACCAACCAAAAGCAATCATCCTCTTCTCCCCCAATTAGATACATGTAAATAAATAGTATCAATAATTAATAACAACAGTAGGAATTAAGTCCTCGTGGGATCGATATTTTTATACTACTTGAACGATACATGCGCTTGCGTTATAAGCGTGTGACTGTGCACCGGTCAGGGCCTTGGCCAAGTCCATATACGAAAATGAATTAATGGCGTTGGTGTTGTCTATACAACATAGAAGGCCCTACTTATTAGGCTGCAAGTTTAAAATATACACTGATCAAAGAATCTTGAAACACCTTTTACAATAGAGTATTATCACTCATGATCGGCAAAAGTGGATGGTAAAGCTGATGAGGTACAACTTCGAAGCGGTGTACAAGCCTGGAAAGGAAAATTCTGCTGTTAACTCATTATCAAGAATCTAGGAAGTGGCAGAATTGGTGGCAGATTCAAAGGCTTTTTGGAAGGAATAGCATGATTTGGATATGGAGATAAGAACAAATTCGAAGTTGGTTCAAATTATTAAGGATATTAAGATGGATCCTCCGTTGCACCCGGGATTTGAACTACGAGGAGGGAAACTCTTCTATAGGCGCATGTTGGTGATTCAGGCTACCTTAGAGTAGGTCAAGATATTCCTGTAAGAATTCTATTATACGACAACAAGAGGTTATTCAGGGCCTTTAGAACTTACAAATGAGCTGCAACAAACGTTTATTGGAGAGGGACGAAAAGAGATATATATCGCTTTGTAGTGGAGTGTGATATATGTCAGCGACAGAAATATTTAACGACCGTGCTAGGGGGTTTATTGTAGCCTATGCCCATTCCCATTGTGATTTGGGAAGCCATAGAAATAGATTTTATTACAGGATTGCCTCGATCAAAGGGGTATGATGTATGATGTGATAATGGTGGTGGTCGATAGGTTATCTAAGTACGTACATTTCATTCGCTTGAAACACCCATACACAGCTTGGAAAGTAGTTGATCAGATTGTAAGAGAAATTATCAAGCTGCATGGGATACCTAAGTCAATTGTAAATGACCGAGACGCCATTTTCTTAAGTCACTTCTGGACAGAGTTGTTCAAGATCCAGAGGACCAAGTTGCATATGAGTTCGGCTTATCACCAAAGATGAATGGACAGACAAAGGTCCTTAATAGGTATCTAGAAATGTATCTGTGTTGCTTCGCGTCAGAGCAACCTAGACATTGGTCTGATTGGCTTTATTCGACTGAATTTTGGTACCACAATAATTATCAGGGATCCATAATTAAGACCCAATTTGAGTTAGTATATGGTATACCCCCATCGGTTCTAAGAAAATTTATTACGGGCGAGACACAAGTGGAAGTGATTGCTCAAGACTTATTGGATAGAGATGAGGCGCTACAGCTGTTACAATTTAATTTGAGGAGAGCACAAGATAGGATGATCAAGTTTTCTAATGTTAATCGGAGAGATGTGTCATTCATAGAAGGGGAGTGGGTCTATCTTAAACTGAGACTATATAGGCAACATTTGATGATCGACGGATAATCACGAAATTGGCCGCTAAATATTACGAGCCATTCCACATCTTAGGGAAAGTTAGGCCGATTGCTTACAAGTTGCTGCTCATACGGGAGTCCAAGATATATCTAGTTTTCTATGCCTTTCAACTGAAGAGGGTTATGGGAACAAATTTTGTGCATACCAGTTTACCGGTTTTGATGGAGGGGGAATGCAATGAATCAGTTGAAAAAAAAAGTAATAATACCGTAAAGAGCTAATGATAAAATTGGCATCCAATTTGATTTCAATCTATTTAAATCAACATCTAAGATTCATTTCATGCCATCAACACATCCAATTGTTAAATTTCAAAAATTCCACCATGAGTAACCTAGGGTAACTTTCGGCCAAGCTATAAGATTTTGGGATTTTTGATCTAATCAATATTTCACAAATCCATCAATGGAAAAATCCAATTCAACATCATATAAGCTCAACCAAATCATCAATTTAGGAAAATCAAGCTCTAAACATAAAATTCCCAAATTAAAGTCTATAAACCCTAGAATTCCAAATCAAACTTAGGAAGGCTCTGATACCATTGTAAGTGTTCTTAGAACATGCCAAGATCTCTAAGTTGTGATTTGTGTGTGAATAAATCAAAAGGAGTTGCGGAATACTCACATTGATAGGTGGAAGTTCAAAAACTTTTTCTTTGATGTAGAAGCTCCAAGTATATGAAATGAATTCCAAACTCATGGATGAGTCTCCCTATCACATTCTTTTGACTCTAAATGTGCTAGCAATCTGGATTTTTTGAAATAAAAATTCCATGGAGAGAGCTTGTAATTTTCGGCCATGTAGAGAAAGAGAGCAGATGATGAATAGTGACCATATACAACTTCTAAAGTTGACCATTTTAAATAATTAAGTTGAGTGTTGGTGTAGGTTGAGTGAAATAAAAGCAATCTAAACCTTTTACTCAACATAATACCAAATTCCATCACATGTCAAACATGTTGATGTAAGTTAATGGGCCATACTTAAATTCTAAATTTAAGTCGGAAAATCCAACGCGCAACTTCGTTCGGGCCCGGGTTCGTTTAATTCTGAATTAAGCGAATTACCGTTGCGACTTAATTAAATCTAATTTAATTAAATAATGATGCCTAGCAAAATTATTACGGAAGTCGCTCGCGAATTAATTTTAAATTAATTTGTTCGCTTGAATTAAAATCCAATTTTAATTCCGCACTGAAATCTAATTTCAATTAATATATCTAATATATTATTTTAGCCCAAATAAATAAATTAAATAGTAAAATCTAATTTAACTATTAAATTTACTTTACCGATTAATTCCAAATTAATCGCGCCCTCTCTTCTCGATGAATTTAACCCAGAGAAATTCTCGACGCAATTAATCCTATATTAATTTCTCTCTATGATAATTAATTTCCAAATTAATTATTGCCGTAATTAATCCTAGATTAATTCTGTTCGAGTCAAATGTCATAAGTGAATCTTCGGGAGGCGACCCAAGAGATCTCTGGATATGTTGGCAGTAAATAGGGTTATCGGACTATCCGAATACGTGTGTACCCAGTACCACGTTCTTATCAATTTACAAGATATGGTTGGCTTCTAGCAAAGCATCGTGCCTACCCAATTCTCCAAAAATATATTCAACATGGAATATACATAATCTTTATTAGGCATAGTATACATAGTATTGCGTATTACGATCCAGTACTGGATGTCACATGCAAGGCCTGGGGTTGGAATTGTGTCTGCTATGTACGAAGCATGTATCGGATCTCTGGTAACTAGTCTTTATAATCGAATCATCATGACCTTGTCATATTATCCCGATAGCTGCAGCATACAAAAGTATCAGCTCCGTATCCTGCGTGATCATCATCTCTATATGACTGAAGTGAAACTTTCATCTTGACATCAAACCCAATACACTACGATTCTCAGTATACCCAGAAGAGGCGTACACGGAACCTGTTAAAGCCCCATACGACCAAAACCAAAGTATATTGATTATCGCAAGTATTAGCGATGTAAGTCTCAGGTTAAGACCAAATACACCTACCCTGATTCAGATTCCCATAGACACATAGTCATACTACTAATGGGACTCCGAGGGGTCTATCCAGAGCAAAGATGTTTCCGTACCATCGGTAAACACAACCTCCTATCACACATTCATAAGTATCCAATACTTAAATATATGAGAACTATGTCGTTATGCTCCCACAATGCGCACAAGTGCAATACTAGTTTATTCGGCATTATCGATGTCCAATCTCGATAATACTACGACTAGGGATTATTTAATGATTAAACCTTAGTGGATTAATATTGTCTCATATTTTATTAATCTGGAACTAATCATATGGACTTTTATCATTTATATATATCCCGGTAATCCAATTACAAATGATAAAAGAGCAATTTCATTTGTCACATAGTTAATTTGTACAACAACACCATGTTCTGTATAAATAGTGATGCTATGGGTTATAATTGTCCAACAGATATTAGAGATCATTATATCGGTCTCAATGCCAAAATCTATGGCTCTTAAGGTTAAAAATATTTTGCACTACCATAATGCATTTATATGAATGTGCGTGTGTAACATCCCCCGTACAAGAATGCTAGGACATGCAACAAAACCCTATTTTCGCCTAAGCCCGGACTTATAACTAGAACACTTACTTTAGTTTTTATGCCATGCAATGATCATTTACCACTCATGCAACTCGTATGCTTGGATTAATATAAATGTAAGATCATAAAAAAATCATACATACATATATACTAATGTAAATACAATGAGTCAATAACATATTATATAATGATACTACAACAAAATAACTCATCAGAAGACCTATATTCTATGTGAATATAGTCCTGGAGTGATAGACCCGACACCTAGTGACTGCAGCGTAACACTCATGCTCGATCTAGGTCTCCAAAAAGGTACATGGCTCACCGAAAAGATATTCCTGCAAAGAAATTGGGAAGTGGTGGGGTGAGTCCAGAGGATCTCAGTGAGTGGAGCTACAAAAAGAAAACATATCAGAACATATTAAGAAAACATTAAACCAAAGGTCTTTCTGAAAACTTTCTTAAAAGAAAACATAAATTTCTCTTTAACGAAAACATTTTCTAAGAAAAACTTCTGATTAGAAGTATTTGTAAATATCATACCCAGGACCACAACTCAACTAGGAATCTCTAGAACTGGTAGTGCCCTACGTCCAGGACAACAGCTCAACTGGTAACGTGGAGCTCTACACCCAAGACAATAGCTCAACTGGCAATGTAGCCACCAAGTTCTGAAATCAGGATTTCGGGGATCTGTCAACCCTAGTCCTGCTCGAGGATCTCAGAGCGTCCCCTCAGTCCTCCACATGTGCACATGCCACTATATCCGTCAATTCCAGCTATTAAGTTACATACTGAGGTGATTTTTTACCTCATGCACAGAAAATACAAAACTAAAGCTAGAGAACTTTGAAAGTTTAAAATCAAATCTCATTTAACATATAACTGGTATTTAAAGAAGGCTAAGACCCTAAAACTTTGTAATAAGTCTCAAAATAAATTTTCAAATGTGAGACAAATATATTTAAAACCAACTTATATAATAAAATAAATCTCTACTCATAGATTTGACGTTCGGTTAAACTTTATCTATGTCACTGAGATGAATGTGGCTCCTGACGAGTATCTATAAGAAAGAAACACGGGGTTAGATTCCAGAATTATAAAATACGATTCATAAACACATACGATTTTTTAATCCCACTGGATATCCTTATTAAGACCTTTCTACTCTTCGAATGAACCCTAGAAACAATACACGGCCCTTAGACTTCGCGTCCCTTTCACCAGAAATTTTTTCTAGTTTCTGCCTGGAGTGTGGTGATGCCACGTATCGCAGTTCTGCTGGGCAAAAACTGCGCAGCATGAACTGCAACCCAACCTTAAAATCAACGAATCCCAAGCAACAATATTATATCTAAAACTCATTCCAAACATCCAATCATCATCTTTACCATTCTAAACACCCAAATCATCTCATCATTACTCAAAAAATTTTCATTCTACCAAAACCCACAAATTAGAAAAATAATCTAAGTTACCCAAAAAGAATCCCATTCATCAACAAAACTAATTAAATCTCAATCTCATCAACTCTACAACATAATCCAACCATTCATTCATTGAAATCCAAAGTATCACAAAATGGGTCAAGGGTATTTTACCTCAATTAATCTCATTTATCCTTCCTCAAGCACTTAATCAACTATTCCACCCCTTGGGATTGGCTTGATGAGATCATTCTTGATCATTTTAATCTTTTGTTAAGAATCCACCACTAGAGTTCTTCTTCTCATCTTTTCTGTTTTCACGTTTTTGCTAAAATGGGGGGAAATGATTTCTTCTTTTTTCTTTTATGCTTATTTACTTAATTTCCTAACTAATAATAATTACTAGAAAAGTAAAGAAAACTCTAGGAAATGGGCTTGGGCTAAACTCTTTATTCTTCAATGGTCTTTGGGCTTTCATTTCTTTCTTTTGTTTTGTTAATTACTTAGGCCCAATTTCCTTTCTCTACACTAATAAGCCCAACTAGTAATAACAAAAACAATAGCTTTAATTTGATTTAAATAAGTACTTATTATTTCTAATTAATACGATAATTATTAAGTATTTCATAAGAGAAAAAGAAAATTAAACATCTCTGAGTGCCCAACTACTGAGGTCGTTACTGCATAAGTCTTATGAGCTTAGAGTACTTGAATTATCAACTCATTTACATTGAGATAGTGCAATAGATGATCCTGCTAAAGAGGAATGACTCAAAGCCATGAATCTCGAGATGGAGTCGATATACTTCAGCTCAGTCTGGGAACATCATATACAAGTATATCAAAATGATCCACCACCTAGATGTAGTGGGAGGAATGTGCAACAACCTAATCGTACTTAGGCATTAGAAAGGCATATGTTGTCGCCTCTAGTGATGGTGTAGTGACCCATTAACCTATCGTAGTGTAATATATGATCTTGATAAAGAGAAATGGCTCAAAGTAATGAATCTCAAGATGGAGTCGGTATACTCCAGCTCAGTCTAGGAACTTGTAGACCAACTTGATGAGATAAAACCTATAGGTTGCAAGTGGATATACAAGAGGAAGAGAGGAATAGATAGGAAATTTCATACCTTAAAAGATAGGCTAGTTGCTAATGGTTATACTCAGAAAGATGGAGTTGACTATAAATAGTCTTTTTTTTTCCAGTAGCTATGCTCAAATCTATTCGCACTTTTCTATCCGTTGCCAAATATTATGACTATGAAATACGATAAATGGATGTCAAGATAGCATTCTTGAATGACAATCTTGATGAAAGCATCTATATGGTGCAACTAGAAGGATTCATTGCCCAAGGTTAAGCGAGCATCTCGATCTTAGAATATAAGATTTGATCATCAAGTCTTATGACTTTGAGCAGAATGTCGATAAGCCTTGTGTATACAAGCGCATCATTGATAAGAATGTGGTTTTTCTTGTGTTATACGTCGATGATATTTTACTCATTGGGAATGATGTAAAATATTATCAGACTTAAAATACTGGCTAGATAATCAATTCTAAATGAAAGATTTGGGAGAAGCCAATTATTTTTTGGGTATCCAGATTATTTTGGATTGTAAGAGAAGACTATTTGCTATGTCTTAAGTATCATATATCGATAAGATTATTGTAAAATTCCAAAAAAGATAATTTAGCTTTTCGACATGGAATTAATCTGTCATAAAAAGTCTCCTAAGATAACTCAAGCAGTTGAGGAGATAAGACATATCTCATATGCCTCTATAATTGGTAGTCTCATGTGTGTTATGCTATGCACGAGACCAGACATCTGCTATGCACTGTAAATGGTTAATAAATTTCAATCTAAACTAGGATTAGATCATTGGGTGGCTGTGAAGCATATTCTCAAGTATTTTAAGATAACGAGAAACTATATGCTTGTATATTCTGGTGAGGATATAATCCTAGGAGGATAAACTGATTTTGATTTTCAGTCGAATATAGATTTTAAGAAATTGAAATTTTGATCAGTATTCACCTTAGGTGGTGGAGCTATCGTGTTCATAATTCATCCACTCGTAAACTACAACACCATAGATAATCGTGCTGAATCATACGAGTTGAGATCTAGGTATATCGAATCATCCTTACTTTATAGGGTATCTGAATTATACCAGAGATATAAATAAAATTTTAAATCTCTGCAGTATATAATTCTTATGTCATGACATATTTGTGATCTCTCAATAACACTTATAACTCATTTATACAGTGTACCACAACCATGGATTTTTAAAGACTATGAAATAGACACCCAAATCCTTCACATAGGATGATGGATCCTCTCTAAATACATCATAAAATATCCTTAGCACCGGTCAACCCTCAATAGACATACAAAGGTCTGGTATAAGGACCGGTGACGTGGCTACCATCAAAATAGGGTGATCACTTATATATCCTCGATGGTATGTCAAGCCAAATGACGTACTATGCTACTCGACCCAAGAAAATTTCTATTGACGTTAGTGTCCCATCTATCAGTAATACTTCAAGTGAGTCATTCAGTGCTCATCAAATGACCACATATATATCTATATATGAGTCTCCTAAGACTTATGATTCATTGAGATAAACCATCGGATCAAATCTCGATATACAACATGTATGAGTGACAACGGTTTTTTGATAAATACGGCTTATACCCACTTATTCTTGCATTTTTAGCTTAATATTTTGTAGTTTGTTTTATGTTTTATTAGTAAGAAGCATTGGAACATGGATCTTGGAGTGATTGCACGTGTTTTGGGACCTTACGAGTGCATCGGAAGCGCGCAAAAATAACAAATAAATAAAAAATCAACACGCTAGAAAAAGTAACTGGCGTCATGACGCCTCAACAGGATGCTGCCATAGTGATTTCCTGAGAGCAAGGCGTCATGATGTTGCGATAGAAACCCTAAAACATCAAAAATCAATGTTCTACATGCATAAGGACTCCATGACTCCCCTGTAAATACATATGCACCTCCAAAACCTTAAAGAGGAGAGAAATACATAAGAAAATGGTTCAAAAACGTATTTTAGAGAGATCCAAAGAGGAAGATTGAAGGGCGACAAGAGGAGACAAAGGCGGTGTCGTCCGAGAATGAAGGGATTCAATTCAGATTTTATCATCTAGTTTTTCTTTAAAACTCTAATGATTTCTATTAGATTCATAACCATATTTCCATTGTTATTATCTTTGGTCATGAGATAACTCTATTATTCTAGAGGATGATGTAGTCAGTGCTTGAACTTATGTATTATTTGCTAATTTGAGTTTTATGAAATTTTGATTTAGTTTATTTATATTCTCTTGTGTTTAATGCTTCTAGTTTGTTGGCCACAAATTAAGATGATGCATGTTTAGAATCCATCACTCGAGAGAGAGGGATTTTACATGGGATCAAGAATATAACCTAGGAGATTTGTAGAGTTCGGGAGAATCTATAATCTCTTTGAATTTATTAACAAAGAATCATAGAGCGTAATGAATTTGTAATTACTAGATTTTTATAGGGATATCGAAGTTAGTAATTGATAAGATTTTCACTCGACACTCGGGAGAGGGAGTTAGAGTAATTTAGGATTCTTGACTTATAAATAATACAACTGAATAAGAATTGATTGACATAACAAATACATAAGGGATAGCTAGGTGAAATCAGACTCTAGAATCTCTCATATTCCGATTTATCTTTATCAAATATTTTGTTTCTTAATTATTTAGTTCTTAATCTAAATACATTTGCTTTCTAAATAAAGTTAGGTTTACTAATTATAATACTTAGTGTGAGTTGAATACAATCCCTCTGGGTTCTACACTCTTTCACTTATCTTTACTAAAACTTGACACTGCACACTTACGGTAAGATATAAAATATCGCAATAATTTTTTGAAGTGACATCACGACACCAGTTACTTTTTTCGGCATGCTGATTTTCTACTTATTTAATCTTCCCACGTGCTTCCGATGTGCCCTTAAGGTCACAAAACATGTACAATTATGTAACAGACCGGTAGCGTGTGACTGCCCATCACAGTAAATAATTATGCGAAACATGTTAATATTCATTTTAGGACATAAAAAATGATTTCCATGACCTAGGAATCCCGACCGAAGATTCGGGATAAATTTTCAAATTTTGACGTTTTTCCGCTAAATTTTCCGTTCCGTACAGCTGTTAGTAAAACAGCCATAACTTCTTCGTTTTAACTTCAATTTTAATGCATAAACCGACCCGAACTAAGTCAAAAACGCGTGTTTATCTGCCTGTACTGAAGCAGTTCGGGAAAACCCAATTATTTGTACATGTGACTTAGATTAAATCAGCATTTTTACATGTGAAAAAAAAATAAAAATTATTAGACACCAAGCCCATAGTTTTAAGCCCAAATTCTGCCCACCCTTCTTTTTGGTCTAGAAGACTCTTCATTTTTCAAGATATGTATAAGGTTAAGTAAGGATTGAAAATAAAATTAAAAAAAAAAAAAAAAAAAAAAAACCACATTCCCTCTTGTCTTCATATTGCTGTGAGATGTCCCAAGAAAGCAACAAGGAAATTTCAAGTTTTGTCAAGTCAAACTCCCTTCTTTCTCAACAAAATCAAGCCATAGACTTAAATCCAACTCAAGGAAGATCATTGGTGCTAGTGCTCAAGAGTTAAGGTAAGAAGAAAAATTCAATATTTGTAGTGAAAACTTGATAATTATTTTCTTTATCATTGTTATTAAGTTCTAAGTAAAGATTTGGATGGAAATGCATAAGGATTTAAAATTTATTATATGGATTTAACAAGTTTAGGTCTCATGACATAAACCCTAAATTTTGATTGATTTGGGAATGTAATGGTGATGGAAGGAAAGACTTTATGATAAATGTTGTTGTGATGATGGTTGAGAAATTTGATTGTAGAAAATTTTCTTTATTTTGGAGGGTGATATTCGGCCGAGAAGGAGAAATAGAGGGGCTGGATTTTTCTTATTAAGGGCTTAGTTTATGTACTTGGAAGTTATTTGTGGTGGTTATAATTGGTGATATGGATGGGGTAATGCTAGTAGAGAAAGGGTAGAAGATATGTAGGAAAAGGGATAGTTTGCTTTAAAGTATTTGTAGAAATACCTCAATTACTTAAAATATTTTTTTAGGTTAAAAAGAACACTTAATGGCATGTATTTAGATGTTGGAAAATGAAAGAAATGGGCTTGGAGTGAAAGAAGTTTGTTTGGGAAAATTTTGAAGTTATAGCGACGTTTTGCCGCAAAGCACTCCACCCAGACGGTACGTATTCTAGCGGCTGTAACTGGAGTTTCGAGCGTCTGTTTTATGAACCGTTAATTTTTAAGTAAACTAGACACATAAGAAAATCACATATGCAAAAATCAGAATTTTTGGAATGAAAATGAAATTACAGAAAAATTTAGAAGTTAGAGTTAGAGCAGTGGCGAACTGGTCCAGTTCTATACTGCGTAAGGTGCGGAAATTGACCTATATCTTGAGTTCTAGGAGTCCAAATCGAGATCCGTAAAAAATGGAATAAAGTAGACTCATAGAGGAGTATTTTATAAAAAAAATCAGCTCTAGAACTGATCCCCTCTATTTATGCCAATTTTTCAAAATCAGGTCACTGTCAGTGACTTTTCTGTTTTTGATGTAGGAGTTGTTGATGCGTATAATGATTTGCGTAACTGCAAAACGAACCTCATGAGAGCTCTACAGGGCACTATAATGCATTAGAAACATATCGAGGGTGATAGCTCATTCATTGAACGTTTGTTCAAAGCCATGGAAGCATTATTGTTTCGGAATCTAATGAACTTATTTCTTAAATACTTATATAGATCGACAACAGGATTCGTGACCACCTACACCACCATGAAAGAGACTCAATCTAGCCAAACCGGTGAGTGGATGCTTTGTCTTTTGAGTTGATTTCTTTATGATTCTCTTATTGAATTGTTTCCTTGATTTTCTATTTGAGATTTACTTTGACACTGAGATTTATATTTTGTTGATTACGATTTTAGTTATGCTTTCTTGAGTATTGAGACATGATTTGAGTTTCATTTGTACTTGAGATACGTTATAAGATTTTGATGATTTGAGATGATTTCAACTTTGAGATGTTTCGATTATCGACGTGATGAGGATGAAGATGTTTTATTAATGAAAGATATCAGACTTTTCTTGAGATAATTGTTTATGAGATTTGGAACCTCGGCATGATGTTTTTGATTTTGGAATTGATGGATAGATAGACATGTGCACATGTAGAGATACAGCAGCGGGACTAGGGGGACGGCGATACGTAACGCCCTTGGATCCCTTTTTACGCTCAGATGGGACATTCATGAGCGGAGATTGTGCTCAGATGGGACATTCCTGAGCGGAGATTACGCTTAGATGGGACATTCCTGAGCGGAGATTCCGTGACTTGGGTTTTCGAATAGTGCCGAGAGAAGTATGGTTGATGATTTTCATGTGATATTTTCCAATACAGTTATGACATGATATTTTACAGATCAGATTTATTCCATTATGTTGATTATTGAATTCTTTTCAGTACAGTTTCGACATTACGTTTTTTTCAGTCCGATATCGTCAGTTTAATAGGTTTATCAGTAATCAGTTTTTTTTTTAATGATTTTATTGAGAAGTTCATTATTTATGATTTTACACATTTTGATATTATTTCTTTCATTGTTTTAGTTCCACTCACCATGTCGTTCAAACGATCTGACCCCCCAACACCACAGTTTGTTTTTGCCGGTTTCAATCTTTTAAAGTGCCATAATTTGTTGTCGATGCAGACCTGGGACGGATTGGCAACAATGCAGTCACGAGTGGGTCAGTCTACTAGATTTGGTCACACATCCACATAGGATGTAGTAATATTTTGTATGCGTTGAGGGTTATTGTATTAGTATACTATATGTTCAGAACTGGTTGATGTTAAACAGACGTAATATACATAAATATTATTATTTACCATGTGTTCTCATATCAATAGATGGTCGGACTACGTATGAGTTATACATGTTATGTTAAAATGCGGTTGTTGAGATGGAAGACTTAGGTAACAGCGGGGATTGTTGCTTGCCGGTAACACCACCAAATCGGGGATGTTACAAATTACTCCAAGATCCATGTTCCAATACTTCATACTAATAAAACAAAAAACAAACTACAAAATATATTAAATAATATAGAATCTAACAAAATACTAAACTAAGAATGCATGAATATATTATATTAATTAATAAATCATACTTATCAATTTTACTAACCGTGCTATGTTAGTAAATCACGACTAGTGATTTTATTTAACAATATACCACTAGTAGTGACACTTTTTTATGTCAAATACAAACCTCATTGTAACTGTGTGATTACTATATATTATTGGGTCTTTATCTAATATGTACATTACTAAATCTAAATTAGTTTCGATCTAAAATGAATTAGATAAAATATGTATATAAAATACAAGCGTTGATACCATTATCAGCTAAAATTATGAAAGAAATAATTGCTCATATTCGTGAATATTTCATAAATACGATACAGATTGACGCTCAGAGCACTAACCCTAATAATTTCTCTCACTTGCTCTGGTGCCAATCTATGGTATTACATATGTTGCGGTTGGTGCTCATAGCGCCAATTCCCGGTTGTATTTCCTTGAAGATACTTCTGTAAAACTTTATTATTATGAATAATATATGCAGTTTTTATAATATAATCTATCTTTTAAAATGGTAAAGACTTAATGACCATAGAATGATTAGTCATGATACTGTTGCAAAAGCGTCGCAACTGACATTGAGTAGTATCATGAATTTGTCATTCTCAGACTGTTTCTGGTCAAGGTTTACACTACTTGGTCAGTAAAGTAAACTCGTTGAGACCGGTACATGTCGTATACTGGAATATATGATTCCAATGGTTTCTCAATGAACCATAAGTCTTGGAGACTAGTATAGACGTGTAGGTGTTTATAGCGGATAAACACTGAACGACTCATCGAAGATTCTTAATATATGGTACACCAACGTCAATAAGAATCTTCTTGGGTTGAGTATCACTTGTGATTCTTAGACTTGAGATTCCATTGTGGGCACATAAGACATCTTCTACACTTAGATGGAAGTCACGTCACCGATCTATTTAGATCAGACCTCCGCCTGTTCATTGGGTGTAGATAGATCCTCAGGGTGTCCTATGTGTATCAAGATAGGATCCGTCAGTTCTATGTACCAGAGCATAGGTAGTCCATATAATTAGCAATCAGATAAAACCATGGGCCTGTGGTAAAGTTTAGAAGTTAGTTCTAAACATTCTTTTAGAGATTGCTAATAGAAAAGTCGACTGGATAATCCCCATAGAGATATGACGTTTACATCTATATCTCTGGGATATATCCGGATACCTGTGACGGAGGAATTAAACATTTTCCATGATCTCGACCTGTATGATTCAGCGAGTTTATCCGTGGTCGTCATAATCTATGGGTGGATAAATTATGGACACGAGATTGGATTTCGTGACGGATATGCCTGAATCTAGAGAGTCTCACTATTAAAATATACTCGTAGAGCACTAGGGCAACATTTATAAATAATATTGATTATTTATAAAGACGTTTAAAGGTTAAATGCAAAATACATTTGATGGAGCCCGATAGTCACTTCCTTAATTTTTGTGTATTTGAATTTAATACTTGATTAATTCAAATACACATTAATTAATTATCAAATTGAGATGTTTGACTAATATCATAAATGAATATATGTATTTAATATTTAATGTAAATATTATACATATATTTAATATATTTATATTTAATTAATTAATTAATTATTAAATGATTAAATTAATTAATGTATAGATATTTTTTATGTTATGATATTTTATTAATGACTTGAGTTGAAATTGTTGACTTGGTTGAAAATATCATTAAAGTGTAATGATCATTTAATCAAGTTGCAAGTTGAAATTGAAATGAAATGAAAACAAAATATCTTGTAAATTACCTTAGTAATTTTCGGCAAATGGCAAAAATACACAAGAATATATATTGTTTTGTTTCATTTAGGGTTTAATAACCTTTTCACACTTTACCTAAAACTCCATTGAAAGAAGACATAGAAGCTTGAGAGAAAGAAAAGCAAAACAAGGAAAAGCTTGGAATTTAGTAAGTATTTCCAACTTGTCATTAGAGAGAAAAATATTCCTCTTGTTGTAGTCATCATCTTGTGATGTTCTTATGTTTTTCTTATTCTTTATTCTATGTGTTTTTGAAGAATGAAAGTTTTTAGAAAGGGTTGAGCATGTATAAAGATCATAGAATGTTACCAATGAGTTAATAAGCATTCTATTGATGGTTTAAGAAACTAGTTGTCATTCTAGAGTTATTGACCCACTCTTAGATGACCTAGAATTGTTCTATAGTTATTTCATTGTGGTGAGGCTTGTTTGGTGTTTTAGAAACTTGATTTAAGTGTTGGTTTCAAGTTTATGACATTGTACCACGTTTTAACTTTTCGTTTATGTTGAGTGTTTGGACTTGTATATGATGCATGTGAGATACTCATCTGTTTGACTCTGGTCGGACATGGTCTGGTCGGACCTCGTCTGGTCGGACATGGTCTGGTCGACCTCGTCTGGTCGGACATGGTCTGGTCGGACCTCGTCTGGTCTTCCATGATGTGGTCGGATCATGACCACATTTGGTCGATCATGACTTGATGTGGTCAGACAAAGGGCCTTTTGTGGTCTGATTATTACTTCATCTGATTGGATCATACACATGAGTATTTTTTGGGTTTAGGTGAAATCCGAATAGATTATTCATATTAGATATTGAATAATCTAATCGGTATTTTAAAAAAGTTTTGAAATACGATTTCAGCCCGACCCAAGCTTCCGCTGTGCCAGACCCGAAACCCTTACAAAATGGTATCAGAGCGAGTCTGATCCTAGGCCCCCTAAAATGATTAGACCTTTAAAATCATGTTTTCTTAACTTTATACATGCTTATTATAATCTAAATTGGTTAGATTTATGATGTATAGCACTTAACGGAAAATCCCTAATTAATAAGGTTTGAATGTAATTATGTATTTGATGCATGTTATAGGGTCCGTCTTGTCAATACGGCTTATGAGTATTTCTCTGTGACTACATCCGAGACTGTGCCTCTACTGTGAGGGTGTAGCCGATAGATATTTATTTATAACCGGATGTATATCAGATACTTGATAAATTCAAGCGAAAGCGGAATTCTGAACGTGCACTAGCTGTCAGGATTACATAAGTAACTTGTGTTTATCATTGACGAGTTTAACCTTGGTACGTCTCCTTGTGGGCCTGCCTTAGCAGCAACAACGAGAAACGGCCAGGATCGGAAACTTAGGAGTCACTATTGAGTGATTGAAAAATAAGTTGTCTACCTGATGAATATACGTAGGCGAGACCGTGCCTCTGCTGTGAGCCGAAATATATTCACGGGATCCACCTTTCACTATTTGTATTTAATTTAATTATTAAATCTTTGTATTTTATTCAGGGATTACAGTATTGCATGAATTAGTGGGAGTGGCATATTAGATTAAAAATCCATGATCTAGTTTATGCTTATGATATTATAAGAAACTGATTTATTTTTGCTAACCATTTTTCGTTATCTATATGATAGAGTTACGATGGCGGCACCATCCACTAATCAGTTTGCGCATATGCTTGATGCAAACAAACTGAAAGGCGTTGATAACTTTGCGGATTGGGAATTGGATTTAAGGATTGTCTTTGATTCCGAGAAACTGGGATATGTCATTGAGGGTCCACTGCCCCTTACTGTGGCAGAGGATGCTACTCCGGAGGAACGCGAAGTCTTCCAGACTTGGAAGGATGATGACTTAAAAGTTAAGTCATACATCTTAAGTTCGCTTTCACCGGGACTCAGGAAACAGTATTATGACATGTCAGATGCCTATACTATGATGACTCGTTTGAGACAGTCATTTGAGAACCAGAAACAAGTGATTGTTCACAAGGTCGCAATGGAACTGTTCTATGCGCGATTAGATGAGGGGAAACCTGTTAGCCCATATGTTCTTCAGATGATCGATTTGATCGATCAGTTGATGCAATATGATCTCACTCTAAATGACTTCCTCGGTAGGAGTGTCATTCTTGGTTCGCTCCCAGCTTCTTATTGCCAATTTGTGATGTATTTCAACATGAACAGGACTATTTGTACCTACCAAGAGCTACATAGGATGTTGCTCACGGCGGAAGAGGACCTGAAGAATGGAGTACCGACTCGCCCTCTGAGACTTACTTCTCTTTCTGCTTCTTCCTATGGATGGTCCAAGGGAAAGAATAAGAAAGGAAAGAAGAATAAGGCTTTTGATCTTCAGCCACAGGAGAAGATAGCGAAGCCCAAAAGGGCTTCTTGAGACAAATGCCACCACTGCAACAAGGTCGGGCACTGGAAAAGAAACTGTCCTGACTATATTGCCCAGCTGAGGAGTGAGAGAGCATCTACATCAGCTACTTTTATTTTTCCAGTTATTGATTTATCTTTTGCTTGTGAAGCCGTTACATCCAGCTGGATTCTAGATTCTGCTTGTTCTATTCACAATTGCAATTCGTTGCAGATGCTGAAGGAAAGTATGAAACTGAAGCCTGGAGAGATGTAGTTGCGTTTCGGGAGTGGAGACTCTTTGGATGCAGTTGCAGTTGCAGTTGGAGTATGCGAGGTCTCATTGCCGAATGGGCCACTTTTGTTAAATGACTACCATTTTGTACCAGGATGTGTCGCAAATATTATATCACTTTTGTATTGGATACAAAAGGCTTTTGTATAAATATTAAGAATAGTTCTTTATGTTTATATGATAGAAATAATATTCAGATCCTTTGTTGTCCAAATTAGCATGGTCATTATACATTACAAACTTCAAAAGATATTTTAAATACTGGAGTTAATAAACGTAGTTTACCTGTAATTAATAATACTGAACTTTGGCATATGCGGCTTGGTCACATTGGCGTTAAATGCCTTACCCAATTGGTTAAGAATGGTTTGATACCGGATCTTACCATTGAATCATATCCAACTTGTGAATCCTGTATTCAGGGTAAGATGACCAAAGCCCCATTTTCTGGTGTTGGACACCATGCCACTAACTTATTGGAACTCGTACATTCTGATGTATGTGGTCCACTAAGTCAGACTGCTCACAGTGGTTATTTGTACTTCGTTACATTTACCGATGATCTGTCATAATACGGTTATGTGTATTTGATGCGACATAAATCGGAAACCTTTGAAAAGTTCAAAGAATTTCAAAATGAAGTAGAAAAACAAACTGGACAATATATTAAATGCCTCCGATCTGATCGAGACGGCGAATATATGAGTAGTGAGTTCATGGATTATATGAAGAAGAATGGAATTCTCGCTCAATATACTCCTCCAGGTACCCCATAGCACAATGGAGTATCTGAGAGGAGAAATCGAACTTTATTGGATATGGTCCGATCAATATTGAGTTTCACAGATTTTCCCTATTATTTATGGGGATACTCTCTCTTAACATCTGCACATCTTTTGAATAAGATTCATTCAAAAGCTGTTCCTACGACACCGTATGAGATGTGGTTCGGTAGGAGACCAAATCTTAGTTACATTAAGGTTTGGGGTTGTCCTGCCTATGTCAGGGTGACTCAGCAAGATAAGCTTTCACCTCGAGGGTAAAAGTTTAGGTTTGTCGAATATCCTTTGAATACAAGGGGATATCTGTTCTATGATACCGAGCATCGAAATATGTTCGTAGCTCGCTTCACAAAATTTCTAGAAGTAGAATATTTGTCAGAAGGTGGTAATCATAGACATGTTGAGCTTGATGAAGTCCAACCTGAAAAACAACGAACCAACGGAGGAACCTGAAGTTCAAGTAGATGAAGGACCTTCAACACACACACTTCGTAGGTCGGAAAGGGTATCTAGACCTCCTGAACGCTTGTATTTGATACAAGAAAAGAGTCTGGATGTTCTCTTAGTTGAAGAGACAGATCCTTTCACCTATAGAGAATCAATGTTAGACATCGACTCCATGAAATGGCAATGTGCCATGAGATCCGAGATAGACTCAATGCATGAGAATCAAGTTTGGGACTTGGTTCCGCTTTCCGAAGGAATTGTTCCTATTGGTTGTAAATGGGTTTACAAAAGGAAGCGCGGGCCTGACGGTAAGGTTGAAACTTACAAGGCCCGACTGGTAGCAAAAGGTTACACGCAGCGATCTGGCGTCGACTACGATGAAACTTTTTCACCAGTAGCAATGCTTAAATCTATACGGATTTTGCTTTCTATAATTGCGTATCATGACTACGAGATTTGGCAAATGGATGTCAAAACGGCTTTTCTAAATGGATTTCTTGATGAAGAAATCTCTATGGAACAGCTGGAAGGTTTTGCATCCAGCGAAAACTCGGGCATGGTATGTAAGCTTAAGAAGTCCATTTATGCACTTAAACAATCTTCACGGAGCTGGAATCTTCGATTCGACGAGATTATTAGATCGTCTGGTTTTCTCAAGAATTCAGAAGAATCTTGTGTGTATCAGAAGGCTAGTGGGAGCATGGTCATATTTCTAATCCTATATGTTGATGACATCCTAATCATTGGGAATGATCAAGGTATGTTACAGAGCGTCAAAGCGTATCTCTGTAAGATTTTCTCCATGAATGACCTGGGAGAATCTTCCTATATTTTAGGAATAAAACTCTAAAGAGATAGATGACTGGTGCATTCACACGCATATAACGCAAGCGCACGTATCGTTCAAGTAGTATAAAATATCGATCCAACGAGGACTTAATTCCTACTGTTGTTATTAATTATTGATACTATTTATTTACAGGTATCTAATTGAGGGAGAAGGGAATTGATTGCTTTTGGTTGGTTGAATGTGGATTTGCTTAAATAAAATAAAGAAAATAAAGAAAAGAAAATACTAAGGAAAATAAACAAAAGACTCAAAATATCTTGGGTCATGATTCCATACAATATTATTCTAAGGATGAATTGATTCTCTTACTTATGTGTAATAAATCAGTTTGCTAACCTGGAACACGAAAATATGCAAAAGCCTATGTCGATGTTCATACTTAAATACCCAGTATAACACAATTGAACCATATGTCTATGTCAACCTAATTACCTGGATTCATTAAGATCAAGTTCCAATTATGGCTACCTCCGCTCGACAGGTATATGTCTATCCTGTAAGGAAATCTATTAAAGGGTTATCTATCAAGGAAGATCGTGGGCTATTGAATCTAAGGCTAAACTTAAAATCCCTATGTCTAGTTCATTTCAAGTTTACCACATCAATCTTATTGGTGATCAGACAACAAGAAGCATTAAGCTTAAGACTCAATAAACAAACTAAAGAATTACCCATAAAAAGAAAATCAATTATTAAGTATGGATATTGTGTTTCATCACTTCCCTAGAATAAAAATAAAATACTGGGGTTGGGGATCCACTTTTACTATTTATAATTTAGAAATCTCCTTTATTATAATATAGAATTTAACGGTGATAGCCAACCAGCCATGTAGGCAGTATTCCTTATTAATTCAGATTTAAATTAAGTCCAACCAACCATAAAGGCGGTAATAGTATTTGAACATAAACCAGCCATATAGGCGGTAATTATCTGTCACCTAAAGACCAGCCATATAGGCGGAATCTAATTATGCCAAATAAATAAAACCAGCCATTAAGACAGTAATTTCTTTTAGTGAATAATAAATTTTATATTAAAAGCTAAATTTAACTACTGAACATAAAAAGAAATGAGTAGAAGAAGAGAACTACTGCTACTAAAAATTAAAATACATAAATTAAATTACTAAAAATAAACACATAAGATGCAATCCTTAAATTCCTTACAAAAACCTAAGGAAAACATGAGAATTACAAATGAAATGGCTTGGTATTTATAGAAAAACCTAAAAGCTTGCACCAATTTCTCCACTAATTGCAGATAAAAATAATATTGGGACTTAATGGAATCAACTCGGGGCTAAAACAATGAAATTCGGAGGAAAAAATGTCAAAAACGAAAATCTACAATACGCGTCACGAAGTGCAGTCAAAATTTTCAATTTTACGCAATGTTGGTATTTTGGCCATAAATTTTCGTCCAATGTCCGATTGAGCTGATTCAAGTTGCAGATTAAAGAATACTCGAAGATCTACAACTTTGAAAGTCAAAACAATTTCGAATTCTGAATTTTTCATGGCCGAAATTGATTAACAATACAATATATTTTGTGTAAGTACTATAGTCATTTACAAAATATAAAATAAAATTAATAAAAAAAAAAATTGTCAAACTTCCACCAAACATGCTTGCATGTTTGGTACCATGTTTGGTGCCATGTTTGATGTCATGTCTTGTGGCATGTTTTGTGGCATGTTTGGTGGAGTGTTTGGTGGAGCAATTCGTGGAGCAATCGGTGGAGAATTTGGTGGAAGCCTTTAGGTTTTTCTATAAATACCAAGCCATTTCATTTGTAATTCTGATGCTTTCCTTAGGTTTTTGTAAGGAATTTAAGGATTGCATCTTGTTTGTATTTATTTTAAGTATTTAATTTATGCATTTTTATTTTCAGTAATAGCAGTAGTTCTCTTCTTCTTCTCAGTTCTTTTTATGTTTAGTAGTTAAATTTCCGCTGGGGGAAGGGTGAAGATTTTAGTATTTTAATTTAGATTAATCTCCCTTAATTATAATATAAAATTTATTATTCAATAAATGGAATTACCGCCTTAATGGCTGGTTTTATTTATTTGGCATAATGTGGCACCGCCTATATGGCTGGTCTTTAGGGTACAGATAATTACCGCTTATATGACTGGTTTATGAATAAATAATAATACCGCCTTTATGGCTGGTTGGACTTCATTTAAATCTGACTTAATAAGGAATACTGCCTACATGGCTGGTTGGCTATCACCGTTAAATTTTATATTATAGTAAGGGAGATTTCTAAATTATAAAGAGTAAAAGTGGATCCCCTAACCCCAGCATTTTATTTTTATTCTAGGGAAGTGATAAAACACAATATCCAGACTTAATAATTGATTTTTTTTATGGGTAATTCTTTAGATTGTTTATTAAGTATTAGTCTTAATACTTCCTGTTGCCTGATCACCAATAGGATTGATGTGGTAAATCTAAAATGAACTAGACATATGGATTTTAGGTTTCAGCCTTAGACTTAATAGCTCACGATCTTCCTTGAGGATAGATAACCCTTTAATAGATTTTCTTACAGGATAAGAATATATTTGTCGGGCGTGGGTAGCCATAATTGGAACTTAAACTTAATGAATCCATGGTAATGTGGTTGAGATAGGAATATGATTCAATTGGGTTATACTGGGCATTTACGTATGACCATCGGAAGAGGCTTTTGCATATTTTCGTGTTCCAGGTTAGCAAACTGAATTAGTACACATAAATAAGAGAATCAATTCATCTTTTTAACAGTATTGTGTGGAGTCACGACCCTAGATCTTTTGAGTCTTTTGTAATTTTCCTTAGTATTTTCTTTTGTTTATTTTATTTTTATTTTAATTAAGCAATTCTACATTTAACCAACCAAAACAATCAATTCCATTCTCCCTATAATTAGATACCTGTAAATAAATAGATTCAATAATTAATAACAACAGTAGGAATTAAGTCCTCGTGGGATCGATATTTTTATACTACTTGAACTACGTGCGCTTGCGTTATACATGTGTGATTGCGCCGGTCAAGTTTTTTGGCGCCGTTGTCGGGGACTTATATTTCTTGAGTTGTTAATTTTGAAGCTATCTAATTTACTTGTATCTAATTTTCTTTATTTTTATCTGTAATTTTTATTTCTTTCTTTTATTTCAGGTGGTTGAAAAATGGAACACTACTGGGAGATTAAAAGATTACGAGCCTTACAAGAAGATACACCCCACATCTGGGAGCAACAGTCCGGTTTTCTGAGGCATGTTGTCTAGCCCAACGACTATCACTAGATGCCAGAACCAAGCAATACCACATTTGCTCAACAGAACGCAATGGGGAGATGTGACATATGTAATAGTAACCACCCTAGAGATTATTGCGAGTACAACTACCATCCAGGGTGGCAGAGCTATCAAAATCCTTAATGGTATGATGAGCTATCATATTTCATAGAGCCACATTTTTCATCTTATCCACCATCTACCTATGATCTTCACCAAAAATCAGAACCATCAGAGGAAGAACAATTGGTTGACATGCTCAAAGATTGGTTCGAGAAAAGAGATAAAAAGTTGGATACAATGCTTGAAACATTCCATAATCAACTCGAAAGTATTTTATGAGGCCTGTTGTACAGCCCAATAGCTATCACTGGATGCCAGAACCAAGCAATACTATATTTGCTTAACAGAACGTAATGTGGAGATGTGACATATGTAATGGTAACCAACCAAGCGATTATTGCGAGTACAACTACAATTCAGGGTGGTAGAACTATCAGAATCCTTCATGGTATGATGAGCCATCACATTTCACAGAGCCATATTTTCCATCTTATCCATCATCTACCTTTGATCTTTACCAACAACCAGAACCATCAGAGGAAGAACAATTGGTGAACATGCTCAAAGATTGGTTCGAGAAACGAGACGAAAAGTTAGATGCAATGCTTGAAACATATCAGAACCAACTTGAAAGTATTCAGAGACAATCAGAATCTATTCAGAGGATGACAGGTCAAATGAGACAATTAATAGAAAACCAGAGCTACAAACCTCAAGAACCATTTTCAGATGACGCTGATGAAGCCTTCGAGTACCAATCATTTCATAATGACACTTCAACAGAGAAGGAGGCTGAGCAGTATCAACAACCAGAGGTATCAGTTCAGGAACCCAAACCAGCGAAGTCTCTATTTGACTTTTATTATTCAGATTCTGACGAGGATGAAGTTGATCTATTTGTACCAACTGCACTAACAACGGAGGATCAAACTTTCAATCCTCAAAATGAAGACCTTGGAGCATGTTTTAACATGATGTTTGATGAAGATCTACCTGAACCATCTATTCCAGCCATATCAGAAGATGAAGACCTAATGTCAGAAACATCTTTACATCATCAGACAGACACTTATGGAGCATGTATTTCACAGATGACAGATGAAGAACAGAACACAGAAATCCTAGAATACATCTGTGAAGCAGAGCAAATGGAGGAGCAAATGTCTGACCTTATTGAAGATCAGTGCATTGAAGAGAAATATCACTGTTTCGGGGAGTACAAATCAAAGACATCACCCAGAAGCTTGACAAAATGGAACTTCCATTCCAAGTCAAGCACCATACGAGACCTCCTGATTTTTTTTTCTTTTCAAGAACCACTGGAGCGACAAAATTTAAGAAGGTGGCGCAAGCACTGAATGGAACAAAAATCTTTTTGCCACTTTACCGTTGGAAGAGACCCTTCAAAAGCAACGCTCATGGGATTGTCTTTAATCGGACATCCAAAACGACGCTGAAACCTCCTTGACAGATGGATTTCAGTCACGTCTGGCTGAAGATGAATAATTTAGCGCTAGCAGTGAGGCAACCCATGCAATTTGTTGTAATTTCTGTTTTCATATTTTGTGTATACATGTTGTAGAGTTTTTAATTTTGTGTGTTATTTTTGTAGGGAAATGTACAAACGAAGCATTTAAGGAGGAATGGTGTGAGCTAATTCATTTGTGATGGCTGAGTAAAAAATGAATTCTTGAGACGCATAATAATGGATTTATATACCAGATGAGTGACGTATTGTGTACACAATTCCGTTGCCTTAATAATTGCTCTGGTTTGCTTTTCTATTTTTATTTACGTTATTTTCTTCGACAAGATCTAAACTTTTTGACTTTTCACGATTTATTTTATTATTTAGTTAACAATCGTCCTTTGGAAGATACTAGTGCTACTATTACTCACCCATTTTCAGGATTCTATAAATTCAGCTCTATATTTCTCTCTTCGACACATCCAGATATACATCCAAATAAGAGAGAGAAAATGGAAGCAACTTCACAGCAACGAATCAAGCGAATTTGTGTTTTATGTGGATCCAATTTTGGTAATAAACCAGAGTACATTGAGGCTGCGAAGGAATTGGGGCGAGTCATGACATAACGTAATATGCACATAGTATATGGCGGTGGTAATTGTGGATTAATGGGAATCATTTCAAAAGCCATTCAGGAATGTGGCGGTCATGTTTTGGGAATCATTCCAAAACCTTTGGCGGACGAGCACTTAATTGGACAGACAAACGGAGATGAGCGCATTGTATCTAGTATGTCTGAACAGCTCCGTAAAATGGTCAATACTGCTGACGTTTTCATTGCATTACCAGGCGGGCTCGGAACATTTGAAGAAATATTTACTGTGGCATCATGGGCGCACTTGAATATTCATCGGAAGCCCATTGGATTACTTAACATTGAGCATTTCTTCGATTTTCTGTTTGTATTTCTTGCGGAAGCCAAAAGACAAGAATTCGTCACCAAATCCGTACAAGATATTTTCCTGACTGCGACAAAGGCCGATGAATTAATTGATCAAATCATAGCCTTTGAACCAAAAATCGATCCCATTCTCTCCAAGTTGGACTGGTCAGACAACGATCGTGGTAAGAAGCGTAAATTGGACATAGATCTTAATCGGTATTTTTTCGTAGATTTTCAGCTAACCAGGTACGGTTTCCTAAACTCTTCTTCTACTATTTAAGACATTAGGGACAATGTCTCATTTAGGTTTGGGGGAGGGAATTAGTTGACTATTATCTTGTTTTTAGTTTGCGTTAGTTGACTATTATCTTGTTTTTAGTTTGTGTGTTGTTTTTATTTTTAGTCCAATTTTTTGCGAAAAATATAAAAAAATTGAAAAATTTTCAAAAATTACAAAAATATTTTGCGTTTTTGTGTTTTTATTTTGAGTAAAAATGTGAAATTGGTGAGAAATAGCTATATAAGGAGTTCCCACTCCTCATATATATTTCAACCTATTTTCGAAACAAGTTAATTTTTGTTTATTTCCTTTTGAATTATTTAATTTGTGAATTCTCCATAAAACGGACTAAAATGAATCTTCATATGCTCAGTTGGCAGATATTATCAATATCCATAGTAACATACAGACATGAGTTGTAATTGAAAAGTTTGTAATATTCAGTGCTCTAGTTTAATTGGAGGAAGCATCTATAAATGGCAATGGAGTAAAAAATAAAAAAGAAAAAAAGAAAAAAAAAGAAGAAAAAAAAGTCTGAGATCCGAGTTATTAAGTCCGTAGGGGTGTTTTAACACCTGGTGCCCTAAAGCCAACTGGTTTGGGAGCCATCGGCCCAAAGCTCGCTACATGGATCAAAGATGTTGCAAAAATATATATATATATATATATATATATATATATATATATATATCTGAAGTCTGAGTAATTAAGTCCGTAGGGGTGTCTTAACACCTAGTGCTGGCCCAAAGCTCGCTACATAGACGAAAGATATTGTATATAAATAAAAAATAAAAAATAAAATCAGAAAAAGAAAGAAAAAATCAGAAAAATCCGAAAAAATTATTTCATTGCTTCAAAAAGGTGTGAAATCTGATAGAACTTTAGGACACAAATATTACCCTCTTATCAACTACATTTATGACTGTTGTGGGCGAAAATGAAGTTGATTAATATTTTGTTGGCTGTGTATATGGAGAATGGTAATTATAATCGGAGAATTTACTTATTCGGTAATTTAAAAAGAAACAAAACAATTAGTAACTTGGAGTAGAAGTTTCACCTGATTAGTCACTAACTTCTTTATTCTCTTTCCTCTTGTCTTTTGGCTTTTGTGTGCATTAGTTTTAACTAACTTTTTACTTTTGTAAAATGTTTGTGGGTATCGTTGTTGTAAGGCCTCACGAGACTACAACTCGTCCACTAGGGACACTTGGGGGTTTAAAGGCTTGTTGCATACGCTAAATGCAACCGTGATCCCTACGAAAGTTGCTTAGCTTAATTTTATTTTTAAGTTATTTTATTTTCTATTTTACTTGAGGACTAGCAAAATGTTAGGTTTGGGGGTTTGATGAGTGGTAATTATATCATTTTTTCCCACTCATTTAACCTAATATTTTGTATAGTTTCTCGAGTTTTATGAATGTTTTGATGTGTTTTTATTTATTTTGCAGATAAAAATAATATTAGGACTTAATGGAATCAACTCGGGGCTAAAACGATGAAATTCGGAGAAAAAAATGTCAAAAACGAAATTTTACTATACGCGTCACGAAGTGTAGTCAAAATTTCCAATTTTACGCAATTTTCGTATTTTGGCCATAACTCTTTCGTCCGATGTTCGATTGAGCTGATTCAAGTTGCAGATTAAATAACACTCGAAGATCTACAACTTTGAAAGTTAAAATATTTTCGAATTCGGAAGTTTGGAAGGCCGAAATTGATGAACAATAAAGTATATTTTGTGTAACTACTATAGTCATTTACAATATATAAAATAAAATTAATAAAATAAAAAAATAAAAATTGTCAAACTTCCACCAAACATGCAAGATTTTTTTGTGCCATGTTTGGTGCCTTGTTTGGTGCCATGTTTGGTGGAGTGTTTTGTGGCATGTTTGGTGGAGTGTTTGGTGGAGCAATTCGTGGAGCAATCGGTGGAGAAATTGGTGGAAGCCTTTAGATTTTTCTATAAATACCAAGCCATTTCATTTGTAATTCTCATGTTTTCCTTACATTTTTGTAAGGAATTTAAGGATTGCATCTTGTGTGTTTATTTTTAGTAATTTAATTTATGTATTTTAATTTTCAGTAGTAGTAGTTATATTCTTCTACTTCTTTTTTTTTTATGTTCAGTAGTTAAATTTCCGCTGGGGGAAGAGAGAAGCTTTTAATATTTTAATTTAGATTAATCTCCCTTAATTATAATATAAAATTTTTTATTCACTAAAAGGAATTACCGCCTTAATGGCTGGTTTTATTTATTTGGCATAATTAGATACCGCCTACATGGCTGGTCTTTAGGTGACAGATAATTACCGCATATATGGCTGGTTTATGTTCAAATACTATTACCGCCTTTATGGCTGGATGGACTTAATTTAAATCTGACTTAATAAGGAATACCGCCTACATGGCTGGTTGGCTATCACCGTTAAATTTTATATTATAATAAGGGAGATTTCTAAATTAGAAATAGTAAAAGTGGATCCCCAACCCCAGTATTTTATTTTTATTCTAGGGAAGTGATGAAGCACAATATCAACACTTAATAATTGATTTTCTTTTTATTGGTAGTTCTATAGTTTGTTTATTGAGTCTTAAGCTTAATGCGTCTTGTTAACTGGCCATTAATAAGATTGATGAGGTAAAACTTAAAATGAACTAGACATAGGGATTTTAGGTTTCAGCCTTAGATTCAATAGCCCACGATCTTCCTTAAGGATAGATAACCCTTTAATAGATTTCCTTACAGGGTAGGAATATACCTGTCGGGCGGGGGTAGCCATAATTGGAACTTGGTCTTAATAAATCCAAGTAATGTGGTTGACATAGGAATATGGTTCAATTGAGTTATACTGGGTATTTGCGTCTGACCATCGAAAGAGGCTTTTGCATATCATCGTGTTCCAGGTTAACAAATTAATTTATTACACATAAATAAAAGAGTCAATTCATCTTTTTAATAATATTGTGTGGAGTCACGACTCTAGATCTTTGAGTCTTTTCTTCTATTTTCTTTAGTATTTTCTTTTGTGTCTTTTTTCTTTTGTGTATTTATTTTAGCTTATTTAAGCAAATCCACATTCAACCAACCAAAAGCAATCATCCTCTTCTCCCCCAATTAGATACATGTAAATAAATAGTATCAATAATTAATAACAACAGTAGGAATTAAGTCCTCGTGGGATCGATATTTTTATACTACTTGAACGATACATGCGCTTGCGTTATAAGCGTGTGACTGTGCACCGGTCAGGGCCTTGGCCAAGTCCATATACGAAAATGAATTAATGGCGTTGGTGTTGTCTATACAACATAGAAGGCCCTACTTATTAGGCTGCAAGTTTAAAATATACACTGATCAAAGAATCTTGAAACACCTTTTACAATAGAGTATTATCACTCATGATCGGCAAAAGTGGATGGTAAAGCTGATGAGGTACAACTTCGAAGCGGTGTACAAGCCTGGAAAGGAAAATTCTGCTGTTAACTCATTATCAAGAATCTAGGAAGTGGCAGAATTGGTGGCAGATTCAAAGGCTTTTTGGAAGGAATAGCATGATTTGGATATGGAGATAAGAACAAATTCGAAGTTGGTTCAAATTATTAAGGATATTAAGATGGATCCTCCGTTGCACCCGGGATTTGAACTACGAGGAGGGAAACTCTTCTATAGGCGCATGTTGGTGATTCAGGCTACCTTAGAGTAGGTCAAGATATTCCTGTAAGAATTCTATTATACGACAACAAGAGGTTATTCAGGGCCTTTAGAACTTACAAATGAGCTGCAACAAACGTTTATTGGAGAGGGACGAAAAGAGATATATATCGCTTTGTAGTGGAGTGTGATATATGTCAGCGACAGAAATATTTAACGACCGTGCTAGGGGGTTTATTGTAGCCTATGCCCATTCCCATTGTGATTTGGGAAGCCATAGAAATAGATTTTATTACAGGATTGCCTCGATCAAAGGGGTATGATGTATGATGTGATAATGGTGGTGGTCGATAGGTTATCTAAGTACGTACATTTCATTCGCTTGAAACACCCATACACAGCTTGGAAAGTAGTTGATCAGATTGTAAGAGAAATTATCAAGCTGCATGGGATACCTAAGTCAATTGTAAATGACCGAGACGCCATTTTCTTAAGTCACTTCTGGACAGAGTTGTTCAAGATCCAGAGGACCAAGTTGCATATGAGTTCGGCTTATCACCAAAGATGAATGGACAGACAAAGGTCCTTAATAGGTATCTAGAAATGTATCTGTGTTGCTTCGCGTCAGAGCAACCTAGACATTGGTCTGATTGGCTTTATTCGACTGAATTTTGGTACCACAATAATTATCAGGGATCCATAATTAAGACCCAATTTGAGTTAGTATATGGTATACCCCCATCGGTTCTAAGAAAATTTATTACGGGCGAGACACAAGTGGAAGTGATTGCTCAAGACTTATTGGATAGAGATGAGGCGCTACAGCTGTTACAATTTAATTTGAGGAGAGCACAAGATAGGATGATCAAGTTTTCTAATGTTAATCGGAGAGATGTGTCATTCATAGAAGGGGAGTGGGTCTATCTTAAACTGAGACTATATAGGCAACATTTGATGATCGACGGATAATCACGAAATTGGCCGCTAAATATTACGAGCCATTCCACATCTTAGGGAAAGTTAGGCCGATTGCTTACAAGTTGCTGCTCATACGGGAGTCCAAGATATATCTAGTTTTCTATGCCTTTCAACTGAAGAGGGTTATGGGAACAAATTTTGTGCATACCAGTTTACCGGTTTTGATGGAGGGGGAATGCAATGAATCAGTTGAAAAAAAAAGTAATAATACCGTAAAGAGCTAATGATAAAATTGGCATCCAATTTGATTTCAATCTATTTAAATCAACATCTAAGATTCATTTCATGCCATCAACACATCCAATTGTTAAATTTCAAAAATTCCACCATGAGTAACCTAGGGTAACTTTCGGCCAAGCTATAAGATTTTGGGATTTTTGATCTAATCAATATTTCACAAATCCATCAATGGAAAAATCCAATTCAACATCATATAAGCTCAACCAAATCATCAATTTAGGAAAATCAAGCTCTAAACATAAAATTCCCAAATTAAAGTCTATAAACCCTAGAATTCCAAATCAAACTTAGGAAGGCTCTGATACCATTGTAAGTGTTCTTAGAACATGCCAAGATCTCTAAGTTGTGATTTGTGTGTGAATAAATCAAAAGGAGTTGCGGAATACTCACATTGATAGGTGGAAGTTCAAAAACTTTTTCTTTGATGTAGAAGCTCCAAGTATATGAAATGAATTCCAAACTCATGGATGAGTCTCCCTATCACATTCTTTTGACTCTAAATGTGCTAGCAATCTGGATTTTTTGAAATAAAAATTCCATGGAGAGAGCTTGTAATTTTCGGCCATGTAGAGAAAGAGAGCAGATGATGAATAGTGACCATATACAACTTCTAAAGTTGACCATTTTAAATAATTAAGTTGAGTGTTGGTGTAGGTTGAGTGAAATAAAAGCAATCTAAACCTTTTACTCAACATAATACCAAATTCCATCACATGTCAAACATGTTGATGTAAGTTAATGGGCCATACTTAAATTCTAAATTTAAGTCGGAAAATCCAACGCGCAACTTCGTTCGGGCCCGGGTTCGTTTAATTCTGAATTAAGCGAATTACCGTTGCGACTTAATTAAATCTAATTTAATTAAATAATGATGCCTAGCAAAATTATTACGGAAGTCGCTCGCGAATTAATTTTAAATTAATTTGTTCGCTTGAATTAAAATCCAATTTTAATTCCGCACTGAAATCTAATTTCAATTAATATATCTAATATATTATTTTAGCCCAAATAAATAAATTAAATAGTAAAATCTAATTTAACTATTAAATTTACTTTACCGATTAATTCCAAATTAATCGCGCCCTCTCTTCTCGATGAATTTAACCCAGAGAAATTCTCGACGCAATTAATCCTATATTAATTTCTCTCTATGATAATTAATTTCCAAATTAATTATTGCCGTAATTAATCCTAGATTAATTCTGTTCGAGTCAAATGTCATAAGTGAATCTTCGGGAGGCGACCCAAGAGATCTCTGGATATGTTGGCAGTAAATAGGGTTATCGGACTATCCGAATACGTGTGTACCCAGTACCACGTTCTTATCAATTTACAAGATATGGTTGGCTTCTAGCAAAGCATCGTGCCTACCCAATTCTCCAAAAATATATTCAACATGGAATATACATAATCTTTATTAGGCATAGTATACATAGTATTGCGTATTACGATCCAGTACTGGATGTCACATGCAAGGCCTGGGGTTGGAATTGTGTCTGCTATGTACGAAGCATGTATCGGATCTCTGGTAACTAGTCTTTATAATCGAATCATCATGACCTTGTCATATTATCCCGATAGCTGCAGCATACAAAAGTATCAGCTCCGTATCCTGCGTGATCATCATCTCTATATGACTGAAGTGAAACTTTCATCTTGACATCAAACCCAATACACTACGATTCTCAGTATACCCAGAAGAGGCGTACACGGAACCTGTTAAAGCCCCATACGACCAAAACCAAAGTATATTGATTATCGCAAGTATTAGCGATGTAAGTCTCAGGTTAAGACCAAATACACCTACCCTGATTCAGATTCCCATAGACACATAGTCATACTACTAATGGGACTCCGAGGGGTCTATCCAGAGCAAAGATGTTTCCGTACCATCGGTAAACACAACCTCCTATCACACATTCATAAGTATCCAATACTTAAATATATGAGAACTATGTCGTTATGCTCCCACAATGCGCACAAGTGCAATACTAGTTTATTCGGCATTATCGATGTCCAATCTCGATAATACTACGACTAGGGATTATTTAATGATTAAACCTTAGTGGATTAATATTGTCTCATATTTTATTAATCTGGAACTAATCATATGGACTTTTATCATTTATATATATCCCGGTAATCCAATTACAAATGATAAAAGAGCAATTTCATTTGTCACATAGTTAATTTGTACAACAACACCATGTTCTGTATAAATAGTGATGCTATGGGTTATAATTGTCCAACAGATATTAGAGATCATTATATCGGTCTCAATGCCAAAATCTATGGCTCTTAAGGTTAAAAATATTTTGCACTACCATAATGCATTTATATGAATGTGCGTGTGTAACATCCCCCGTACAAGAATGCTAGGACATGCAACAAAACCCTATTTTCGCCTAAGCCCGGACTTATAACTAGAACACTTACTTTAGTTTTTATGCCATGCAATGATCATTTACCACTCATGCAACTCGTATGCTTGGATTAATATAAATGTAAGATCATAAAAAAATCATACATACATATATACTAATGTAAATACAATGAGTCAATAACATATTATATAATGATACTACAACAAAATAACTCATCAGAAGACCTATATTCTATGTGAATATAGTCCTGGAGTGATAGACCCGACACCTAGTGACTGCAGCGTAACACTCATGCTCGATCTAGGTCTCCAAAAAGGTACATGGCTCACCGAAAAGATATTCCTGCAAAGAAATTGGGAAGTGGTGGGGTGAGTCCAGAGGATCTCAGTGAGTGGAGCTACAAAAAGAAAACATATCAGAACATATTAAGAAAACATTAAACCAAAGGTCTTTCTGAAAACTTTCTTAAAAGAAAACATAAATTTCTCT